>JZKD02S0053849.1:14749-34152 GCA_000966675.3 Picea glauca | reverse complement strand
ATGTTTACATACACATAGAATACATCGTATACAAAATCCGTAGGCCAGTGAAGCACCTCGGTAAAAAACTGGTGTCACTACACCAAAATGGGCTCACCAGCCTATATATAATATACAAAATACATAGAGAGACACTCATGGTGCCTCTAGAGCACCACCTCCTGGCCCTCCCTCAGGCAGTGGTGCCCCACCCACTACCGGTCCCTCCAGATCTAGAGGTAACCGCCCAGTCATTGCAGCACCTGCTAATGTTGCTCGCCAAACCACAGTCTGCCACATCAGTAGAACTCCCACACATTGCTCCTCGTCCTGGATGTGCAACCACATGCCCTCAGGCACTCCCTATAGCACTGCTTCCAAGTGGCAGCAAATATCCTCAAAATCTCCCCCGGCCTCAGCCGGAGGAGCATGCGATGGCCCTGCACCAGGATCGTCGAAACGGTGTCTCCTAGCCGCTCTCTCCTCGCCAACTGGTCTCGCCTCAGCATCCTCACGCCATCATCTCTCCCCTACCTGCGGCTCCCCTTGTGGAGGCCTCACCGGCCCCTGACGAGCCGGTGCTCTCACCAACTCAACCTCACACCCACGAGGTCCCACATCTGCACATACAAACAAACAAAAGATAGCATCAGCATCCATCTATACATAATACATAGGTCATAATATCTCAAATATCAACATATCAAACAAATCACAAACATACCTCAGTGGTCAAACACCTCTCCTGGAGGTAACACCATATCTGAATCACCCCAGAAGTCAACCCCATAGTATGAATACTGCAGTATGATCTGTGGCATCTGCCGCCACACCTGTGCAGCCTCGGCCGTGAAAAAATGCCCACCCTCACCACCATTGTTGTTAGCTCCCAAAATGAATCAATCAATTTGTTCCATTTTGTAGGTGATAGCGTGGTCATTAATAGGATCCTATATAAATTTTTAGCTTTTAGAAGTGTCAAAACATAGGATTTAAGGTTTATTCTAGAAATAAATTGATCCTCCAAAGGTTGTTTCAAAATTTTGTGAAAAATCGTTTTAACAGCTAACATATGTTGTAAAGTGGATGTTAGCTGGTGAAAGCCTCAAGTTTCAATGGTTAAGGTGTACTCCCCGCAAGCAAGCAAGCTAGTGAAAGAACTAAACATGGATTTCTCTTAAATGACTCCAGAAATCAAAAAGGGACACGCTTGACACACGTCATACAATCATTATGACCATCTAGTCAAAACAAATGATGATGATGATACCGTTTGTTCACGTTTTAACATGACATTATGGTGGATCATGCTCACAAATTTCATGCGACAATAAGGAGAGGGTTTGAGCTAACGAACTCTCAATCATCATTGGAGATAGAGGAGAAAGTAACAACCATTAGTCGACACTCTAGCAACAAAATGGAAAGAATTCTAAGATTATTGTCTGTGGAATCACACGCTTCGTATTTCAAATCACTACAGATGTTATAATAATGAAATCCTAGCTTCTGGGCATCTGATCTTAAGCACCTCGGCTCTGGGGATCTATGTATTCTTCCAAAACATCACTTTGCAAATCCGTTTCTTGAATGGCCACATCGAGTTCTTCCAATTGTTAAAGGAGCCCAACATTTGCTGCAAGCAAAGGAGATATGAAGATTTTTCTTTGTTACATTCTTGGTTTATATCTATTTCATGTGCAACATTATTAAAGAGGATCGTTTCATATCCAGTGCTCAAATTGGTTTCAAATATGCCTTTCCTTAGGGGTAGAACATGGTTTGAAATGAGCACATTTCTCATATCCAAGAATCAAGAAGCACCAATTATTTCAAAAGATATTAGTTCACAAGGTGCCACAGGGAGGTTAAAAACTGATCTGAAAAGAACCTTTGAAAAATGATACCTGATATTTCGGGGGAATTTTGACTGCTTTCCCGAGCTCTAAATGCAGGTTTGAAAGTACCATTGGAAAGATTAGGATTTCTAGATGTCAATCGACTATTCAAGTGTGTAAAACAGACTCTCCACGGCTGAGAAATTTGATTTTTACCAAGACAGAACTTTCACCAGTGCAGAAGGCGGAATTATAACCAGTTAGCTGATGAAAAGTAGAGCTTTCACCAGCTAATTAGCAAATCTTAAGGTGAAATAGGTGGTGAAACCTGTTACATGGCAGCAAGGTCATATTTTTTCCCAGATTTGACTTTTTCTCAACCAAATCTTTCAAGGTTGGTTTCTAAAGATGCATAATAATAAATACATCAGATTTAAGGTTTTATCTTGATGTATTATGTGTTTAAGAAGGTGGAAAGGTAAAATTGGTGAAACCTGTTACATGGCAGCAAGGTCGTATTTTTGCCCAGATTTGACTTTTTCTCAACCAAATCTTTTGAGGTTGGTTTCTAAAGATGCATAATAATTAAATACATAAGATTTAAAGTTTTATCTTGATGTATTTAATGCTTAAGAAGGTGGAAAAGTGAAAGTGGTGACCTAGTTCATGAGCAAAAAACTGTCTTTTTTGACAAAGGTGGAAAATTCGAATTTCCTATGAAGATTCATCAGCCTTGGAAGGTTTTCTACATCTGTCAAAGAGTTTAGAGGATATGAAGGCTATCAAGATAGAGTTTGACTCCTTAGATAGGATATTTTCCTATTTTGTTTTGACTTTCCATTTTTAGTATTCTAGATCCATTTTTATAGGATCTCATCCTACACTTGTTGTATCTATTTTGATTTGACTATTTTTAGAAAATCTGATCCATCTTTCAAGGATATAGATTTCATCTTGTAAGGCTATAAAGCCAAAGACATTTGGAGCACCAAAAGGTTCAATCTTGGATACATTTGGGCTCATGTACTTGGACTCTTATCTTGATATGAATCACAGTCTTCTTTTGCTACCAATGTCAAATTTATTCATGTGTTGCATTACTCTGTACTTTGCTTCAGTTTAGCTCAGCTTCTAAGAACTGTTATCTTCTTATTAAGCTCATGAACTTGAATTAAAGAACTTCTTGCTATCTTGTATGACCCTGCACATTGTTGTATTTAGTTATCTAGACTAGTATTCTTCATCCCCTGTTCCAACTTTGTTGTCTGATTATTGATTTCTAAAATCATTGTCTTATTCGAATGCATGATAAGTGGTCCATTTCATTAGCTATTGAGTTATCCCATTGTTCCAAGCATACCAAATTTACAATATTCTTGAGTTACCAAGCATCTTTGGCCTACAACCCCAAAGAGTTTCTTGGAGTGATAACAACCGTGGCGAATCAAAATCTGTGACCACCGCATCAGTCGTGGCTCTCGCGCACTAGGTGCACCCAATAAAACTCTAGGGTGCAACATCGGCACCCTCTCTAAGAACCATGCCACCAAGATGGAACCAAAGGCAAAGTCCCCTGAGTCCGCAACCCGACACCTGTCAAGATACCCTACCATCTTGGCATGCAACATCAATCACCAGGCAAAGTGCTCTCCCGCCAATGCCCTCCCCATAATCCTCAACTAACCACCACTAATTCGTTGAGTCGCAAGGGACCCATAATCCCTCAAAACCATCGTTGTTATGCAGCGGTGAACCAAAGTATCCATCGCCCTGATACTCACTACAGAGCCTGGCATAAAGTCATCTCTCAAACAATACCTCTGGCCCAAGGTAGCCAACTGCCCATCCCCAGGTAATACAGCCTCCACCAGTAGGGGTGTTCCCTGAAAAGGGAGCCCAATTAGAAAGTACACATCCTCCACCGCAGTGAAGGCTAGCTGCTCACCTCGCACCATAAAACAATGAAGATCTAGACTCCACATCCGGATCAAGAACTGTAGAAGGTACTCCTGGGCCCAGATCAAGGGGCACTCAAAAAACTTTAGTAACCCACAAGCTGCCAAAGTAGCACGAACCATCGACTCCTCAATAGTCATGGCCTCCCTCAGCTATGAGCAGTCTCGTTATCACCAATGAACCAACATCGTCCCAATACTCACCTGTAACCACATAAATCTAGTCCTAGATCAGCCATCTCGGACATAAACACATTAAAATCTCCAAAAAATATAAGTTTTGCACCCGTCAGCCTTGCCTCCAAGGCACGGTTGTTTAAATCCACAGGCGCGCACACATGTGTGCCTGTTCACCCCACAGGCGTGCACACATGTGTCCTTATTCATCCCACAGGCACGCATGATTGCACACCTTTCCACCATACAGAGGCGCCTTCATGCACCCTTGTCATGTACACAGGCGTGCATCACAACATGCATGTCCACCACACAGTTGTGCACCCATGCACAGTTGTTTAGCTAACAGGCGTGCATACAATGCACACCTTTTTCCCCCCCTGGGGCACATTTGTGTGCGGATTATCGGATAATAGGCACGCACCCATGCACGCATATTTTCATATCGCCCATGCACTGGGGGGCCCACACCCACAAAAATCCATGTACAGCCCTCCGTATAGGCCTTGCCCACAAAAAGAAAACCTAATTCTATGCAGGATGATCAGACCACTAACCTGAATCTCGTTGGTTCTGAATCGGTTGCCTCATTCTCTCAGAATCTCCAAATCTCCTCTGAATATCTCTCGTCCAATCACTCTGACAGCAGGTACAAATGAGGTGGCAATGTGGGCCCTACAACTATATATAGTCCTTTTTTCCAAACTTCCAGACCCCATTCCGGGAGCTCCGGGTGTCCTTTTTTCCAAACTTCCAGACCCCATTCCGGGAGCTCCGGCTGTCCGTTTTTCAATCCATCTTCAGCCACAGGGTCATTACCCCATCCTCTACATCAAGACAGTCCCCAAGACGCTTTTCATCCTTAGCCCTCGGGGAGCCATTTTCTCCCTACCCCGTCCAGGTACGCATTCTCATGTTCAAAATTATCAAATAAATGCTTGTATGTTCAATTCTCTTTAGATATTGTTCATGTCAGGTATTTGGTTTTCATGTGTGAAGGTACTTGGTCATCATACATCAGTGCAACCCCTTTAGGTATATAATCAACACTGGCATGTAATCATTCCCTCTGAATCTCAATTTCATCTCCAGTCACACCCTCTGACATTTTCCTTTAGGGTCCCCATATCTGGCTCTGTAGTATCGCCACCTCCATTTGCATTTTTGGTACTATCACCCAATATCACTCTCCCCCACATGAGTTTTCCCATTCATAGACCCCTTGGCACTTTGACACTCATGTTGTTTTCAACCCTTTAGGAATGGGAGTCCTGATAGTCTTACATCATGTCATGAATCAGCCACATATTCCTTCTCCTCATTTTGTTATCCTACCCACTGGACTCCCAGGGAACTTCCTCACAGATTCTTTTGACTGCACTCCTGCAGCATCATCTACCATCCATTTCACCCATCATCAGTCTGCCCCTCCTCATATTTCCCTCCATAAATTACCCTACTACAGAAACCCGCCTATAGGGCCCCCACCCTCCACTTGTTTTTTCCAACCAACTTGCGCCATCCCCAGGCCAAACCATCCTACATTGGGGCACCCATTTCTGTATCTACATTATTAACCCCACAAATTTTTTAATTCTTTTGGTAATTAAGTCATTATTTCCAGCATATCACATAGCTTTTTTTCGTCACCTTTGGCGACCTTACTGGCAAATGCAACCCATGTCACCCTTGGTTGGGGCACTCCTTATCATCTACTCCTATTGACATCGTCCATATACTCTGAGTATCCCACGGGCCACCTACCTCTGCTCTTTGATTTTGTTCACTTTGTCTCACCTCTGGCACAACTTATCCCACGTCTTGTTGTCCCCCTAACACTCGACCTAGTTGAATGGTTGCGGCCACTTATATTTCGCATATACTCCCAACCAAGGAAAATATTGAGTCTCCACACATCTTGACTTCGTTCATGTACCTCCTTATTTCCTAACCTCACCTCGTAGATTTCACGAAGCCCTTTTCTTCTTAGAGTCACGTCCCCCTTTTTGTCGACATCAACACAGTTTCCAGAAGGGTGACAGTATCTTGACTCTCATTTTCCCTTCCAATGAGAGGTCTCAGACAACACAGGGAGAACCATCAATACTCCTTGTTGTCGTTGACCCCCATAACATTCGACTTCAACACTTTCTCATGTTACGATGGGTCTTACTTTGCGACTATTACAGTTCTTTCTTTTATATTTTCCAAAGACCTCAGAACTTGGTTGGGCTATCAATTCCTACAAAATCCATGATACTTCTTACATGTGTCATTGCCTACTGTCTAGAGTATGTTCCTCCTCAAAATGGTCCTCTGCCTTTATCACAACCTCCCCCGAGGGTGTTGCAGTTGTCTACATCAACACACAGTTTCAGTTCCTATACAACCCCCTTCTTGTTGAGTTACATGACACAAGCATGGGGCATGCCCGCCTCATTTGTACACAATTTATTTTACATACCTTATGGAAGGTTGGGTCCTACAGGTTCCCTTCTCCCTCCAATGGGTCACTCTTGATACTCTCACTATCTCTCTTTCTTACAACAGCACTCTCAGTAGAAGAAACATTGATAAATTTCAGCTATATGTATGCTCCTAACCTCATCCATCAAGGGGCATCTGTTATCATTGAAATTTCATCCGCAAATGGTCACAGGAATCCAGCATCTTCAAACATCTATGAGTTCACCCATGGACCAAAATTACCAAAAAATCATTTCCAGAAGGTCCAAAACTATAAAACCAGTTATAAAATTAAGGTGCGCTATGACTACACAGGGTGCGCGTGCACATGCACCATCCAGAAACGTAAGAAAAGTGCACATGTGCATGATGTGCGACTGTGGTCGCTAAAATCCGCACACACCTGAGAACAACGCATTTATGAGATTGGTCGGCCTCCCACCCACTTCTGGTTTAGCTTCCAAGTTGATTTGACATCCAAATCTCGGCTGGATCAGACTGGGTGGCTGGTCAAAGACCTGAAAATGCCCTAAACAACCCCTTTTCACACTAAACGCTGGTTGCACAATACCTCAAAGTGGTTCTATAAAACAAGGCCATGGGTGCACTACATTTTCAAGGAATTCATTTGCATGGTTATGTTGTTGCTATTCTCTTGGGGAATCTTCTTTTCTCATCAAGAGTATACTAGCATCATTACATTTGGGAAATCCATCTCACCTTTTGAGTGGATTAGATTGGGATTCTTTCACCATTTATTTCAAGTTTTCAAAGTTGTAAGAAGAGCTCAAATTGTGGGGGTCCAAGAGCCCTCCCTTGGAGGAAGAAGGGACCCAAAGTCCTCTTTCTTCTCGGTGTTTTCTTTTCACTAATACAATCCTTTCCATTGGTGANATGAGTCTTATTGGTTTCTTGTTCTTATGTCCTTATGCTCAATAGTTTAGTTGTTCTTTCATTTCTTAGTTTAATTCTTAGCTTAGTCTTTTATGTTTCTTTTTCTAACCCTTTCCTTCACTGTTGTCTTTCTTAGCTAACCCAACTAAGTTCGTAAGCACCTCTGTTTTGCTCATTTAGGTGACAAAAGAGGTGCAACAACTGTCCAATCTGATCCATAACTAATCACAACACATACAATCTCTCCAACAACTTACTCATGCTCCTCAACCTTATAATATGAATGTTATTCAATCATGTATAAGCAATCAGCATATTATGGAAATCATATCAGTCATGAATCATAAGAGTGTTTCTCACTCTATCAATCAACACAAATCACATCACAACAGCCATACCAAGAATTCCTTAAGCATTCACCACACAACAAACAAGAGTATCCATCAAGACAACAATATAACCATACCAGAATCTTCGTGGCAGATATGAGCCCATAGAATGTAGATATGGAACCTGCTTCAGTCTTCAAGAGCCTGTCATCAACTCAACCACAAGTCTTCATGACTTCATCCACTGTGTGTGCCATGTCTTCATTCAGCCCGCATATGTACGCACCTTGGCTCATTGCAGCCCGTGTATACCTCAGAAACTAGGGTTTTCTGAACTTCTGAGACTTTTGTCATCATGATCTCAGACTTGCCGAAACTTTGATGCATCCATGAGATCCTCCATACACTCTCTCTCTCAGAATATATCTTCAATACATGCTCAAGAGATACCCTCTCACAAGAAACCCTTACCTCTTATTTATTGATGCAAGAGTGTCGTTGGTAATCCCACAGAAGCAGGACCACTCAACACGTGAGAGTTCTTCCAGAACTTCAACGTTGGCAATTGTAGTCGATTTTGAAATCCACCATTGTAGTGTGTGGACTATGTGTGTTTTCCTATCATTTCTGTTTTCATGAGTAATTGAATGGAACTGTGCATGTTAGTGTTCTAGTTTCAATTGTTTCTCTTCATTTGAAGCTCTGCAAGGTGTGCATCGAGCCAGAGAGGAACGCAAGGAAATCGGGAGGAATTTCTTTGCGAGAAATACCGTGGATCTGAGTTATCAAAATCCCTTAGATGAAAGGAGTGCACGGGAAATCGAAGTCTGAACTAGATGAATCTCAAGAGGAATAACACTTTGGGAAAGTGTTACCGAGATCCAGGAACCCATTTCCCGGGATAAGCAAAGGTCAGAACCTTCGAGGACTTAGAAAATATTCTAAGTTAGGGAGATTAAAAGCTTAGGAGGAAGAGTGTTGTTGGCTGTCAAATCACAGAGGAAGGTCAGAAACTATTTGATTCGAGACAAATATGCAAGCTTTGAAGTTGCGTACGTCCAGGGGGGGAAATCCACAAAAGTCTGAGCAGATGGTGGAGATTTTACAGGGAGAGTCACGAAATCCTGTGAGCCATTGGATCAAGCGGAGCTGCAGGGAGGTTAATAGGGATACCTTTCAATGCTCGACCCTCAGGAGGAATAGTAGTCATCGATTCCCAATAGATCTGGACCATTGGTCCATTTCGTGATATCGGCTATCGTGATTTGGGGGGGACAGAGGTCCTTGAATCCAGAAACCCCGAACCTCGAAATATCAATCCACCAAGATGAGATCATGACCATCGGATCTTCGGAGGCTTAGATCCATCGATCCACAGCGAGGGAGTGTTTCTGCATTTTAGCGACTGGGTGGAGGAGCGAAGAGATTTTGTGCAGGGAAAAGTCACGAAATGTGAAATGCCAAAATAATCGTAGTCGTCGGCCTAAGAGATACCTTAGCCATAGATCTCGTGCCATCATGATTTCAGCGTTCATGACTTGGAGGAGCCAAGGACTTGTCATATTGGAAATCTCGAGGTCGTGAAACGTGACGTGCCTTTCATGCTAGGCCCATGGTCACATGGAGTGGGGTTTTGCGTCTAGTGTTGGTTTGCATGGGAAAAACTCAGATAAGGACCTATGGATTAGAAAAGGGAGGTTCCATCTCAGAACCAAAAGATCCATTTTAGTTTCAAAATCAGAAGATCCTGACCAGGAGGTCGTGCAACCCTTAGGAGGGATAGGGGGTCTGCATCAGGAGGTATCATATCTTAATCTATTCATTTGTAGACTTCAGGCGAAAGAAAAAAAGGAGACAAAGAACTCGCAAGCGTACTCTATGTGTGTGACAGATAGTCAACACAATGTCGCCAAGAAGATGAGAGTCACCTTTATCCAACCGTGTTGTAGAGAGGGAGATGCGAGAGCTTCGTGCCCAATTGGAAACAATGGAAGAAGCGCAGAGAAGAGCACCTGGCATTGGAGACATCAGTGATGCAAAAAGTGAAGAGGTTGAGGTTGAATAAGCTGCAAGAGAGGATGTTGCAGAAGGACGTTTATTGAGAGAAGTTTCCAGATTGGGAGGCAGAGAAAAAATAGATGTTCCCATGTATGAGGGAAATCTAGATGCTGAAGAACTGTTGGATTGGATAAGATCCATGGACAAACATTTCGACTATGAAGATGTCGATGGGGAGAAAAAGGTGAAGAAGGAAGTCACCAGGCTAAAAGGGAATGTAGCACTGTGGTGGGACGAACTGCAGGCTGAGAGGATAAGTAAAGGCAAATAGAGGATAAAGAGTTGGAACAGAATGGTAGCTAAACTGCAGGCTAAGTTCGTACCCAAAGACTACCAGATCAATCTGTTCAGGAAGCTACAGAACCTGAGACAGAAAGGGATGACAGTTAAGGAGTACACCGAGGAGTTCTACCGGCTGAACATCAGAACCAGACAAAGGGAGAGAGATGAATAAAGGGCCACTAGATATATAAATGTCTTGAGATATGAAATTTGGGACGAGCTCAACATGATGTCAGTTAGGACCGTGAAGGATGGTTATCAGTTTGCGCTGAAGGAAAAGGAGAAGTTGGCCAAAAAACAAAACCAGTGAGGAAGAGGTAAAGGCTCGGTCCCAAGAAAAAGAAAGGGATTTAACCATGACAGAGCACATCAGTCTAAGGATGAGTCTGAGAAACCACACAATCACTCAAAACGAGGAGGAATTTCTTGAGAAAGATAGGGTGATGGAACAAAATCTTCTAGAGGAAGAGGCAGAGGAGGATTAAGGTGCTATAACTGTGGAAAGATAGGACACATGTATTAGGAATGTCCCGAGAAGAATAAGGAAGGAGGAGAAGCTCACATTTCAGAAGCACAACGAAGAGATGTTGAAGCAAAAGGAGGAGAGGATGGAGCATCCCTAATGTTAAGAAGATTTCTCTTAAAACCAGAGGCAAAAATTGAAAAGCCAGTGCAGAGAAACAGTCTCTTCAGGATAGCTTGCAAGACTAAGGATAAAGTATGCAAGGTGATCATTGAAAGTGGGAGTACTGACAACCTTGTACCCATGGAGATGGTGGAGAAATTAGAGTTGAAGACAAATGCACATCCAAGGCCATACAAAGTCTCATGGCTGCAAAAAGGACACCAGGTAATGATCACTAAACAATGCCTGGTTGAAATTAAAATAGGAGGATATAAAGATGAAATAATATGTGATGTAATTCCCATGGACGTATGCCACATTTTGTTGGGAAGACCATGGAATTTTGACAGAAATGTCATTCATGATGGAAGGAAGAATACATATACATTGGCGAAGAATGGTAGAACACATATCTGCTGCCAATAGAGGTGAAAAGAGTGAAAGAGGAAGCCAGCACAAGCATACTTCTCATGAGTGGGAAGGAACTCATGAAAGAAGTCAAAGAAAAATAGGAGATGTAGTTCGTTGTGGTGAGGAAGCCCAAAGTCATCCTCATGGGTACATCGATGGATGATTTTCCTCAGGAAGTTCAGGAACTATTGGATAATTTCATTGATATAGTGGTGGATGAGCTTCCAAGCTCATTGCCACCCATCAAGAGTATCAGTCATCATATCGACTTGATACCAGGAGCAAGTCTACCAAACAAAGCAGCATACAGATTGACACCTTGAGAGAGTGAGGAAGTGAAGGACCAAGTCCAAGAGTTGTCGGATAAGGGTTTGGTCAGAGAGAGCTTGACTCCATGTGCAGTACCAACTGTGTTAAGCCCAAAGAAAGATGGAGGATGGAGAATGTGCACAGACTCGAGATCCATCAACAAGATCACCATCAGGTACATATTTCCTTTACCGAGAATGGATGATATGATGGATTTCTTAAGTGGCGCAAATTTTGTTTCTAAGATAGATCTGAAAAGTGGATATCACCAGATCAGGATGAGAGAAGGTGATGAATGGAAAATAGCCTTTAAGACGAATGAATGTTTGTATGAGTGGCTAGTTATGCCATTTGGCTTAACAAATGCTCCGAGCACTTTTATGAGGCTGATGAACGAAATTCTAAAAGATTTCATTGGTAAGTTTGTGGTTGTATATCTGGACGATATATTGATTTTTAGTAGGACTAAAGAGGAGCATTTGAGGCACCTAACGCTAGTAATGAGGAGGCTACAGCAGGAGAAGCTGCTGATAAATCTGAAGAAGTCCTCTTTTATGAAGACAGAACGCATTTATTTGAGTTTTGTGATCTCGTCGAATGAACTGAACATGGATCCAAAGAAAGTGAAAGCGATCAGAAAAAGGCCATCACCAAGGAGCATGTTTGAGGTAAGGAGATTTCATGGTTTAGCAAGTTTCTATAGGAATTTCATTAGAGACTTCAGTGGGATTTGTACACCCATGATGGATACAGTGACGAAGTAGCACAAGTCTTTTAAATGGACAGAGGAAGTCAAGAGGAGCTTCAATATACTAAAGGAGAAGATAACGGAATGACCAATTCTGGTCTTGGTGAATTTCGAAAAGACATTTCAGGTGAGATGTGATGCGAGCGGAATTGTAATACGAGTAGTTCTAAGTCAGGACAATCGAACTGTTGCCTATTTCAGTGAGAAGTTGAATGAAACCAAGAGAAAATTCTCCACATATGACAAAGAGTTATATGCCATAATTCAATCTTTGAATAAATGGAGGCATTTTCTTGTCCTGCAAGAGTTTGTCTTGTTTAGCGATAAACAAGCTTTACAAGTCATAACCAGACAAGAAAAACTAAATCAGAGGCATGCAAAATGGGTTGAATTTATGAAAAAATTTACTTTTTTCATAAAACATATTGTTGGAATGCTAAAAAGTTTGTTGATGCGTTAAGCCGGAGATGTTTAATTCTGCAGGAATTCTAGGTGAAGACCTTGGGGTTTGAACACCTTAAGGATATGTATTGTAATGATACGGACTTCCAGGAGGCCTATGAAGCATGTAAAATCCCTGTACTAAGAGATAGAAGTCAGTGGATAGAGTATATAGTTCAGGAAGGATTATTGTTCAGAGGAAATCAATTGTCCATACCAAGATGCTCAATGAGGGACAATCTTCTAAAGGAGAAGCATAGTGGAGGATTGGCTGGAAATTTCAGCCATGATAAAACGTTTTCACAGTTTATCATTTCATACTATTGACCAGGTATGAGAACAGAGGTGATAAAGTTTGTGAATAGATGCAAGATCTTCCAACATGCAAAGGGGAAAAGATAGAACATTGGATTGTACCAACCATTGTCAATACTAGAGAGGCTTTGGGATGTAATAAGCATGGAATTTGTGTTGGGATTGCCAAGAACACAAAGGGGATTTGATTCCATATTCGTGGTAGTGAACAAATTCTCAAATATGGCACATTTCATCCCATGCCAGAAGACCAGTGATGCAACACATGTTGCAAATCTATTTTTCAAAGAAGTTGTGAGACTTCACGGCCTACCCAGGAGCATTGTCTCAGACAAAGACACAAAATTTGTTGGTCACTTTTGGAGGAAATTGTAGAAGAATATGGGGACAGATTTTTCCTTCAAATCATCTTATCACCCTCATACATATGGGAAGACTGAGGTGGTAAATAGAAGTTTGGGAAACTTGTTGAGGAGTTTAGTCACTAAACATCATAATCAGTGGGATCAAATTCTGCCACAAGCAGAATTTGCATACAATGACTCACCAAACAGGAGCACTGGAAGGAGCCCATTCCAAATACTCTATGGAATGTAACCTAGGAGAGTGTCTAAGTTTATAAACTTGTAATAGGGAGAGATCAGAAGCGCTAGAGCAGAAGATTTTGCTGCTGAAATGCAGAAACTCCATAGCTAGATCAGAGAACAATTACAGAGTTCTAACCAGAAATAAAAGAACAGAGCTGATCAGCATCGCAGGGAACTTCAATTTGAAGTGGGAGATCATGTTTTAGCACATCTCAGGAAGGAAAGGTTCTCTAGGGGAACAAATAACAAATTGAAGATGAAGAAGATAGGACCCTGTAAGATCTTGAGGAAGTTTGATGCAAACGCCTATGAGATCGAGCTGTCGTATGGTGTGGGAATTTCACCCATATTAAATGTCTCAGACCTATATCCTTACAGGAAAGACGACACAGAAGGATCAGAAGATCAAGGAAATATTCAGTGGGAGAAGCATATGCCTATGGCAAAAAAGCCACAGATGGAGAAGATTATGGATCAGAGGATTGGCAAGAAGACAAGGAGGAAGACTTATTTTGAATATCTGGTCAAATGGAAGGGACACCCAGTAGAAGATGCCAGTTGGGAAAATGAAGCTGCTATCCAGAAGCAGGGAAGGTCAGTAGAGGATCTCATGGATAGGTTTCCATGAATTTTTGTCAAGGGGAGTATGATACAAGAGCATCATTGGCAAGCGCGCAGAAGCAGGACCACTCAACATGTGAGAGTTCTTCCAGAACTTCAATGTTGGAAGCTGCAGCTGATTTTGAAATCCACCTTAACTCGGCACCGGAATTTACCTTTGGAGGCATGCTTGAACTAATGTTGAATTTTACCCTTTGAGGCACATTTTGAAAATTGTAAACAGAGCAGGATTTTCCACTATGGCTCTGGAATGCGACTGAACTAAGATAGCGTAGGATGAATTTTAGAGTAGGAAAGTAGCCAGGGGAAACCCTAGAAATATTTTTGAGTTAAGTAGAAGTTTTTACGCCCAATTGGGGTTATCTGCAATACAAAGAGAAATTAGTTGTAAGAGAACTGCGAGTTAGCAAGAGATCTCAGTTTTTGACTTACTGTAATTTGAATGTATTTTGTAGCCATTTCGGCAATTGTGAATATAAACAGAAGGAAAATTGATCCAAATGTATGGTGTGTGGACTGTGTGTGTTTTCCTGTTGTTTCTATTTTCATGAGTAAGTGAATGGAACTGTGCATGTTAGTGTTTCATTTTCAATTGTTTCTCTTCATTTGAAGCTCTGCAAGGTGTGCATCAAGCCAAAGAGGAACGCAAGGAAATTGGGAGGAATTTCTCTGTAAGAAATCCCATGGATCTGAGTTATCAAAATCCCTTAGATGCAAGGAGTGTGTGGGAAATCAAATTTTGAACCAGATGAATCTCAAGAGGAATAACACTTTGGGAAAGTGTTATCGAGATCCATGAACCATTCTCCCGGGATAAGCGAAGGTCGAAACCTTCGAGGACTTAGAAAATCTTCTAAGTCGGGGAGATTAAAAGCTCAAGAGGAAGAGCATTTTTCATCGTCAGATCACGGAGGAAGGTTGGCAATCGTCTGATTCGAGACAAATATGCAATCTTTAACGTTACATACGTTCAGGAGGGAAATCCACAAAAGACTGGACGGATGGTGGAGAGTTTACAGGGAGAGTCATGAAATCCTGCGAGTTGTTGGATCAAGCAGAGCTGCGGGGAGGTTAACAGTGGTACCTTTCAACACTCAACCCTTAAGAGGAATAGCAGTCGTTGATTCCCAATATATTTGGATCGTTGGTCCATTTTGTGATATCGGCTATCACGAGTTGGGGGGGGACAGAGGTCCTTGAATCCCAAAACCCCGAACCCTGAAATAGTGATCTGCCAAGACGAGATCAGGACCATCATATCTCTGGAGGCTTAGAGTCGTCGATCCACAACGAGGGAGTGTTTTGGCATTTTGGCGATCAAGTGGAGGAGCGAACAGATTTCATGTAGGGCAAAGTTGCGAAACGTGAAACCCCAAAATAATCGTAGTCGTCGGCCCAAGAGAGACCTGATATGTAGATCTCACATCATCATGATTTTGGTGTTCGTGATTTGGAGGAGCCAAGGAATCGTCATATTGGAAATCTCAAGGTTGCAAAACGCGATGTGCCTTTCAGGCTAGGCCCGTCGTCACGCCTGTGGTCACATGGAGTGGGGTTTTGCGTCTAGTGTTGGTTTGCATGGGAAAAACTCAGATAAGGACATGTGGATTAGAAGAGGGAGGTTCCAGCTCGGAACCAGAAGGGCCATTTCGGTTCTGAAATTAGAAGATCTTGATTGGGAGGTCATGCAGCCCTCAAGAGGGATAGGGGGTCGAAATCAGAAGATCCTGACCGAGAGGTCACGCAGCCCTCAGGAGGGATAGGGGTTTTGCATCATTTATACTTTACAAGTAGCTTCCTTAGAAGCATCTTCTAGGTCACTTAACCCATTTTCCTCATTTTAGGGTTAACCACTTTCCATAATTAGAAAGTTCCCCATTACTTTATCATTTAAATATTCCTCCTTGACTTTGTCACCTCACATTATCATTTAAATAATCTTCTTTGATTGGGTCACTTTACTTTATTATTTAAATAATCCTTCTTGACTTTGTCACTTCACTTTATCATTTAAATAATAATTTCTTCTTTGCAAGCTCTTTGACTTCTTTGACCTTTTGAGGATTCAAGCCTACATATGAGGGTCCTCCAACTTTGTAAGGCCATAACTCTCAAACCATGAGGAGTTATGTGACATTCCACATACCACTGGAAATGGAATGACAAGCACTATCCATCTAGGATAGTTTCACTAACAAATTCATTGATCTTCATCTCATTATTCCACACTCAAGCATGGGTCCTCCAACCATTCTTCTAGGATAACTCAACCGTAAAGCGTCTTCCCATGATGGATTTCACCATAAGGGGACCACTTTGGATTTCATCCATTTGTACACCTTATCAACAATGATAATTCAAGAATGAGTCATCTTTACATCAATCAAACTATGCATCATATATCAAAGAGACCACATCGATCCATATTCATATTTACATCATGTATCAATGACAATTCATTGACCCATCTTCATCTATGCATCATGTATCAATGACAACTCATTGATCCATCTTCATCTATCCATTCTCATCAAGGACAATACATATTACATTAGTATGTTATGGAAATCAATCAATCAATCACTTGACATCAATCCTTTGACATTAATCAATCACTTGACATCAATCAATCACTTGACATCAATCAATCAAACCTTTGGCATCAATGACAACATGATCCAACAATTATAGCAGATCCCAAACTGAAACATATACCAAAAGTATGCGTTATGTAATATGAACTCCCTACCCAATCTGAATAAGTAAATCCATGCAGTTGTACGTCATTGTTTGAGGCATATCTCAAACCATAATTTAGTGTCCCACAAAGATAACTCAAAATGTGCTTTGCAACTATCCAATTCTCATGTATAGGTGCCACCTAGAACTAGCTCAATGTGTTCACAACAAAGTAAATGTTTGGTTGGGTACTAACCAAATACATCAATGAGCCAATAAACTTCCAGTACAGGGATGAGTCTACTATATCAGAATTAGAGTCTCTCATCTTCTTCATATCTGTCACCATGGGAGTTTACATGGATTTTCAATCCATCATCCCAAAATTCTAAAGAATCTTTGAAACATACTTCCCTTTCCCCAGGAATATTTCACCACGCTTCTTCTATACTTCTAGTCCCAAGTAATAATGCATAAGACCAAGATCCTTCATATCAAATTCATAGGCTAACTCCCTCTTACACTAAATAATGAGAGGCTTTGCACCTGTCGGAAACAAGTCATCAACATATAGTAGCTCAATCACAGGTGCATCATTCACAACTGTTGAGCGAATTATATGATAGTAATTGCAACATAAATTATCAATCCGGAGTCGTAATCTTATGAGATGTATGCAAAGTATATGTAGGGTAAGAGGATTTCTAATCTATGCTAATGAGTGGAAAGAAACATGTTAAACTACTGTCGTTGAATCTAAATCTAAGAAAGCACAAAATATGCAACTAATCAATGAAAGGAAACTATCCTAATGCTACATAAACTTGAGACTAAAACTGANTGAGGAGTTATGTGACATTCCACATACCACTGGAAATGGAATGACAAGCACTATCCATCTAGGATAGTTTCACTAACAAATTCATTGATCTTCATCTCATTATTCCACACTCAAGCATGGGTCCTCCAACCATTCTTCTAGGATAACTCAACCGTAAAGCGTCTTCCCATGATGGATTTCACCATAAGGGGACCACTTTGGATTTCATCCATTTGTACACCTTATCAACAATGATAATTCAAGAATGAGTCATCTTTACATCAATCAAACTATGCATCATATATCAAAGAGACCACATCGATCCATATTCATATTTACATCATGTATCAATGACAATTCATTGACCCATCTTCATCTATGCATCATGTATCAATGACAACTCATTGATCCATCTTCATCTATCCATTCTCATCAAGGACAATACATATTACATTAGTATGTTATGGAAATCAATCAATCAATCACTTGACATCAATCCTTTGACATTAATCAATCACTTGACATCAATCAATCACTTGACATCAATCAATCAAACCTTTGGCATCAATGACAACATGATCCAACAATTATAGCAGATCCCAAACTGAAACATATACCAAAAGTATGCGTTATGTAATATGAACTCCCTACCCAATCTGAATAAGTAAATCCATGCAGTTGTACGTCATTGTTTGAGGCATATCTCAAACCATAATTTAGTGTCCCACAAAGATAACTCAAAATGTGCTTTGCAACTATCCAATTCTCATGTATAGGTGCCACCTAGAACTGGCTCAATGTGTTCACAACAAAGTAAATGTTCGGTCGGGTACTAACCAAATACATCAATGAGCCAATAAACTTCCAGTATAGGGATGAGTCTACTAGATCAGAATTAGAGTCTCTCAGCTTCTTCATATCTATCACCATGGGAATTTACATGGATTTTCAATCCATCATCCCAAAATTCTAAAGAATCTTTGCAACATACTTCCCTTTCCATAGGAATATTTCACCACGCTTCTTCTATACTTCTAGTCTCAAGTAATAATGCATAAGACCAAGATCCTTCATATCAAATTCAGAGGCTAACTCCCTCTTACACTAAATAATGAGAGGCTTTGCACCTGTCGGAAACAAGTCATCAACATATAGTAGCTCAATCACAGGTGCATCATTCACAATTGTTGAGCGAATTATATGATAGTAATTGCGACATAAATTATCAATCTGGAGTTGTAATCTTATGAGATGTATGCAAAGTATATGTAGGGTAAGAGGATTTCTAATCTATGCTAATGAGTGGAAAGAAACATGTTAAACTATTGTCGTTGAATCTAAATCTAAGAAAGCACAAAATATGCAACTAATCAATGAAAGGAAACTATCCTAATGCTACATAAACTTGAGACTAAAACTGAATCTACGAATCAAATGAGACATAATCTAACTATGAAAGCAAAAACTTAATCTAACTACGAAAGCATGAAATCTAGAATTAATCTATGAAAACATGAAAGTGTGTAAATTAAATCTAATGAAAGCATTTTAAAAACATCTACAACAACACACGACAAAAAGGTAAATGACAAACCACTATGAGAAAGTAAAATCTTGCATTAAAACAATCCAATACATGACAACTAATGAAAATCATTATCTCAAAACTACAATACTATGAATCAAATCTCAATCACTCTATTCTTCTATTCTCTATTCTAGAGAGAGGCCTCCTCCCAAATGAGGAGAGAACCCGCTTATTTATACATGAATAAAGATAACAAACTTCATAATTACAGATCCACTTTTCTCTCAACCTATCCCTTCAAATCCTCCACAAATATCTTAGATAAGATATTCTATCCATGA
>JZKD02S0053849.1:0-14739 GCA_000966675.3 Picea glauca | reverse complement strand
CATCAATTATGTCATGCTAGCTTGTACTCGCTCACTTGAAATAGGAACTACTAACCTTAGGGTGTCTAGTACTACCAATCATGCACCCCAAAGTGTTCCTTTTACAATGATGATACTTTCATGAAAATGACCTCCTTATTCAATTTCAGGTAGGTCCTTATGACAATTTCCACAATTAAATTTTGACTTTGAACGGGTTTGAAACTCCACCCTTTTACATTTTGATGACTCGATTCAATGACTTAATATTATGTTTCAATTTCAATGACTCAACAAATTGTTGACCCAAAAAACACTTGAATTCAATATTATGGATCATTTGAAAAATATTTTACATGGACCATAAATGATTATAACATTTGAATTTTTGACAATTCTCCATCAAGTGTAGAGGAACACACAACTCTTAGATTTCTTGTTATATCACATTACACAATGCTTTGTGTATGATTGAATTGATGCCTTGTGTTGTTGTATGATCAAGTTTTGTTTTTTCCCTTGTTACTCCATGTGTGTTATGTTGAATGATAAGTTGCAATTGAATATTTACGTGTCAAAATTACACATACAATATCCACCAACAAGCATTCAAAAGAATTCATTATCACACAAAAACACAAAGTGTACCTTAAAACCCCTTATTCAAATTTTAGGACAAGTCAAGACACATCTAACAACAAAAAGTGATCATTTTCATTGAAATATGTAGTACACAAAGCTCTCAAATAGGCTTCTTTTCTCCTTTTCAATGAGACTATGCAATCTTTGTCTTCAAATATGATTGCATATTCCACGCACATTTAATTTTTACCAAAAAAATTATAAATTGTTTCTTCAAAACATAGGTTAATTTTTGTTTTTTACAAAGTTTGGCAACCAAGCCTTCAACTATTTTCCAAGATTATCTTCTTTCACAAAAAATCTCTTAGTTTATTTTACAAAATAACAAATGGTTTTGCCAAAAACCTTCATAAATTCAACAATGATATAAAAAATTAAGAGAAACCATTAGAGATATAAGTGAGGCTATCTTAAAAAGACATTTGCATTTCCCTAAATATGTGTGTACAATCTTCAAAACATGTTTTTCACTTGCAATGTTTGTTTTTCCATTTTGGTTGGTTTGTTTTTGCAAGATTTTCTCCTTAAAAATTGATTTTTTTCAATCAATCTTGAGAGGGATTTGATAGATCTCTCAAAGTCCTTTCCAACACTATACTATATGCTTAATTTGGTTGTGTATCATGGTCGTCATATACATTCTAATGACTGTATATCTCATGATTTCATATAATCCATTTCTTATAGGATGGATATTTAAAAATAAAAGATGAATATTAAAAATGTAAAAATACCCTTTGGTGCTCCTCTGTATCTACCTTCCAATGTGACCACTAAATATGAAAGAGAAACCTTTATTTTACCAACAATCACTCCAAAAATAGTGATTTTCCCCTTCAATGATGTCTTCTCCTTGAATTGCATGCATTTCCAAGATTGGTTCTCTTTTTTCATTGTAGCTCTTCTTCAATAGGCCCATCACAATCATATGATCATCATTCACA
This sequence comes from Picea glauca, assembly GCA_000966675.3. NCBI lineage: Eukaryota > Viridiplantae > Streptophyta > Pinopsida > Pinales > Pinaceae > Picea > Picea glauca. The sequence continues at coordinate 13,174 of JZKD02S0053849.1, read as the reverse complement.
TTGCAACATCATCACCATAACAACTATATCTCATTGCATATAATATCACTAGCATGCTCTTTATAGTAATTTAAACTTCTCATGGATCACTACCATCATGAGCTACAATACCTCACCTTCCATTTATCACTACCATGGAGTTATTAGAGTCTAAGACTCAAGAAACTTTGATACCATGTTAAACTATGCAAAAAGACATGACACAAGAAGATGACAGAAAAAACTTGAGCCATTCTGAACTCTATATTCATTCCAGTGATACAAGTTTATACTACATTGATGTAACCACCTCATAAATTAGATTTACTCTCACATTGATACGTCATCAAGAGATAACACTAAGAGGAAAAATAGGATCTAACACACACTTATGATAAAAAATAAATCCTATAATGTAAAATACATAAAGGTGGTGTAGGCCTTCATGATTTTATAGGGAGTCACATGCTAACGACGTCATATCAACAAAACAAAAAGTTCATCAAAACTCAAAGCTAACATATATTAATATTATATTTAAAACAATTTGATTTACTTTTTACTTATATTGAAGTGATATTGGGAAACTTTTTCTTGAGAATGAAGAGGTTATATTAATTTGATGTCCCTCTCATCTTAACAACGATTTTATATTGTTTTGGTGTCTGTCAATCAATAGAGGAAATATATCTATTTACTTTGGTAACCAAATTTAAGAAGTGTAATTTTGATACTAAATTCAAAGAGTGTTTATAAGTAGAATTTGTTTAGATTTCCATTTTCAAAATTTAAAGAGTTGTACTTTGAATTTAAGTAGTTTTATAAATGTTATATCTCAAATGGTTTGAAAAAGAGTTTTGATAAATCGCTAAAATTTTGGGACATTTAAGATGGTACTTTTTACAAGGAAAAAAATCACAATTTCTATTTGAAATAAAATAAAAAACCACATTCTTGAAGTGCATTGAGCACAATTGTAACATCCCACTATAATCCCCAATTTAATTAATGTATAATGTAGATATGAATGTGGCTATGACCAAACTATGTAATATGTAAAATGTATTTAATTTGATGCTGGCTGGTAGGAATATGGATAGAGATGGGGGATGATTAATCCACAAGAGAGGGGGACTCCTAGGGAGTGTCTAAGAGGGGCCCAAGGGGGGGAATTAATTATGGATATTAATTCTAACCCATATTTTTGAATTTTGATATCTTTTGGGTCGGCCTTCTATTTTCTATTTGAGTGTATGAGAGCCCAATCATTGAATATATGCCAGGGGTGGGTGTAGAAGTCACATCCCATAGTTATTGGAAGCATGGGACTGAAGTACAATCAACATTGGGTAGAGTCAACAATCAATTGTCTTGGGAAAATAGAGGAAATTCGTATGGGGGAATAGACATATTTTCACATTCAGTTTTTGGCATGAACAACAAAGGGAACAACAAAGGGAACAACAAAGGGAGAGTAGGGAAAAAGAGCACCAGAGCTAGAGAAAGAAGGTTGGGCAAATTCTGGAGCATTTTTGGAGCTAGAAATTGAAGAGTAAGGTTGTTAGGCCTGATGAGTGAGCTCCTACGTGAGTTGGACTATAACAACAAGTGTTTGTTGTTGTTTTCTTGGTAGTTTTGATGGTAGCGATTTCCATTGAGTTCCCAATAGAGATATTCATGGTTACCTATGCCAGAGAGACCCCGATAAGCGAATGGGATGCCCGATGGACTGAGAGTAGTGAAGGGGTACATTCCTTGGGTTGGGTAGGTCAAGACGAAGAGAGCTGGAGTAAATTCATGATAGCTATAGGAGAATACCAGTGGGTTGTGAGTTATTGATTTGTGAGTGGATTGTGAGAGGCACCCTTATTTTATGGATTCCTAGCCCCAACTCAGGGGTGACATGTTGTTGAGATCTATAACAACAAGTCTATGGTTGGGTGAAACGTCCTTCCCAAGAACTGGTTACAAAAACTTTCCTTTAAAAATAAGTGTTTATCTATTATTTGAGTTTTTTTATGAGCCTTATGGCTGTGCATTTTACTCAGTGAATGGGAATGGTTTTATGTGATATTGTAAATGATTTATTATCTGCATTCATGTTCACTTAGGATGTTGTAGATGCATTTAATTATGGGCATTATATTCTAATTAATTATGTGTATAAATTGTGGCTCGTAAGCTACATGAAAATGAATTAGTACACAATTTTCAATTTGTATGTGTATTCTCTGTAGTAATGTTCCTTAGTTAAGTGGGGGAGCATTATAGAATGGTATTAGAGCTTAAATTTCTAACACTAAGCCTACATGGGCCATAATCGACATGTAGAAGCCAAATTCACAGAAATAAACCTTAGAGGACGTTTGCAAAACTATTTGTTAAGATTACTCCAGTGAAATTGGGGAAAATTTAGAAGGAATTTAAGGAAATTGAGCATTGGGGGTTAAAATCCCCAATTTTAACCTCTAAATGGGTGTTTTTCAGCTTGTAATTGATTGAATTTGGGAATTTCAAGATACGCATGGCGAAATTCATTGGGAATTCAACATGGGGAGTGTTGAATTTTGAGTGCATAGGTCAAATTTGGCATGCATAGGGCCGAAATTGGCCATCAAAAGATTAAATTCATAGTTCATGGTGGCCTTGACAAAAAATTTCGAAAATAGGCATTTTTTTTTTAAATTTGGGTAATTTTCTGTACCATGATGTCATCATGATGTGGTGGCCATGTGGTGGGTGACGTGGACTGTTAGGTGGCAGGGTGGTAGGCCACCATGGTGGGGCTACCAGTGGAGTGAGGATCGATACCACGAGTGGTATGTTGATGTTATGGTAGCTGCGATAGGTATTAACCTCCATGTGTAACCTCTGACTAGAATAGAATATTCCTGAAGCAAGAGACACCCTAAACAGATGTGTAAAAACCCTAGAAGACAAGTTATCTCAGTAAAATAATTAATATAAAAGTATTAGCTTCTAAAAGGAAAAGTCATCTTAGACAGGTGACAAGAACTACTATAAATAGAGGGCGCTCTAGCTCATTTGTACTCACTCACCTCACTCACTCTCTCAAGTATAGCACAAGTTTGGAGTTGCAGCTATAATAATGGAAGGTGGATATTATAGGGTGAATCTTGGTCTTTCTCTCTAGTTCTATTTAGCCTAAGATGTGCATCCTATCTTCTAGTATCTCTTGGTGGTATTCTTGGTGACATTCTTGGTGGTATTATGATATTCTTGGTCATATTATTGGTAACTACAACTGCAACTGCTGCAATTGAGTACTGTTCTTGTTCTGTGGTTTTGGGACTTTCTGTTTGGTGCACTATATTTGGAGAAAAATGCACTCTCTTGCTTATCTTTTGGTTCTACTGCTGCTTCTAGAATCATTCTATCTATCAAAGGTTATGGTTCTCGAGGGTGGCTGCGTGCCTATGGTTGGGTGACAATAGTGATATTGTCTATGGTAAAACAAGCATATCAATATTTTAACAAGTTATGGGCCCACACTACCTTCAAAATAGTCTAACCGCTAGAAGTTAGAGTGGGAGTTCTTTGTCAAGCTCGTTGTAGCACCAGTTGCAACTGCAACTAGGGTTTCTGATTTTGCAGCTGCAACAAACCCTAATCTAATTCTTTGTCCACCTTAAGTGAAGCGTTGGACCTAATTTATGGATATTCTAGTGCACCCTATCCTAGCACTCCCTATGGTGCACTCAACCAACAAAAATGTCAAGTTTGAGTTCTTAGTCAAATTCAAAGATTGACTGGTCAAAGTCAAAGGTTGACTTTTGGTCAAAAAATGATTTTGTGGTCAAAGTTGAAATTTCAGGGTTCCTAGCTTGTTCTAATTATTGAACCTTTTTATTCAATTTCTAACCTCTTCTTATCAAGATGGTGTATAGTTTTAGATTAGAAGACAATGTAAACGATGCCACAAATTTCAAAGGTATGCACTTGCATATGATTTCCAAGTTATATCATACAACAAAGAATGAATGTGTTTGCAAGAGACTGTGTCCAAGAAGAGATGTTAGATTCAATACATTCAGAGGAACAAGCACATCCTCCCTAGCAGTTGAGGCTCCAGGTTCTAGGTTTGATTGATCAAATTGTTAATTTCACATATCAAGTTTGATAGTTGCTACAATACAAGTAAAACACTATAATTGTGACAACAATCTTTGAAAGGTTCTATTACTACTAGGTATACTTGGTTGTATATATATACTATTGATATAGATTCTTATTACACTTGTTTTCAAAATGAACTAACATATCCTCTAGGAGTTATTTCTTGTTTTTCTCCCGAGCAGGTCACCTTGGTAATTTCGTGATGATTACCATCCTTGTTACCATAGATATGTTCTTATGAAAATGTTATTGGATTTTTTTTTAATCTTTTTGTTCTTGTTCCAGGCAGGTCACAGGAAATAACTTTGAGAAGGAGCTATAATGACAATTGAAAAAATTGAGCAGATGACTCCATCAAGTGGTAAGGCATGTGATCTCATCAAGTACCAATTCTAAAGGAAGTGTGGAAAGAAAAAGAATATCTTGGACACCGTTCACTCGGATACAAGAAAATCAAGATCTAATAATGGAATAGAATACAACTCCAAGGAACTCGTTGCCTTTTGTAAAGCAGCGAGGATTAGGAGGGAGATAATTGTCCCACATAATCCTCAACAGAATGGTGTGGCAAAAATATAGAACCGATCCATTGAAGAATCTATTAATGAAATGATGAATGACCAAAATATATACATGTTTATATGGGGAGAAGCAATTGTGGCAACCATATATGTTCAGAATAGAAGTCCTCACCGTGTATTGAAGAAACTGACTCCAGAAGAAGCTTTCTCAAAAAATAATCCAAATGTTGAACACTTGAGGATATTTGGCTATCATTAAAGAAGAAAGAATGGAATGAAGATATGATGGAATAATATCAATCCATCATGAAAAATGATGCATGTGAAATTGTGCCTAGACCCGAAGGAAATTCTACAGTCACTTCAAAATGGGTTTACAAGATAAACCATGTAGTAGATGGGAGTATCGATAAATACAAGGCAAGATTCGTGGCTAGAGGGTTCTCCCAGTAGGANTTGTTAAGATTACTCCAGTGAAATTGGGGAAAATTCAGAAGGAATTTAAGGAAATTGAGCACTGGGGGTTAAAATCCCCAATTTTAACCTCTGAATGGGTGTTTTTCAGCCTGTAATTGATTGAATTTAGGAATTTCAAGATACGCATGGCGAAATTCATTGGGAATTCAACATGGGGAGTGTTGAATTTTGAGTGCATAGGTCAAATTTGGCATGCATAGGGCCGAAATTGGCCATCAAAAGGTTAAAACTCATAGTTCATGGTGGCCTTGACAAAAAATTTCGAAAATAGGCATTTTTTTTTTTTAATTTGGGTAATTTTCTGTACCATGATGTCATCATGATGTGGTGGCCATGTGGTGGGTGATGTGGACTATTAGGTGGCAGGGTGGTAGGCCACCATGGTGGGGCTACCCGTGGAGTGAGGATCAATACCATGAGTGGTATGGTGATGTTATGGTAGTTGCGATAGGTATTAAACTCCATGTGTAACCTCTGACTAGAATAGAATATTCCTGAAGCAAGAGACACCCTAAACAAATGTGTAAAAACCCTAGAAGACAAGTTATCTCAGTAAAATAATTAATATAAAAGTATTAGCTTCTAAAAGGAAAAGTCATCCCAGATAGGTGATAAGAACTACTATAAATAGAGGGCGCTCTAGCTCATTTGTACTCACTCACCTCACTCACTCTCTCAAGTATAGCACAAGTTTGGAGTTGCAGCTATAATAATGGAAGGTGGATATTATAGGGTGAATCTTGGTCTTTCTCTCTAGTTCTATTTAGCCTAAGATGTGCATCCTATCTTCTAGTATCTCTTGGTGGTATTCTTGGTGACATTCTTGGTGGTATTATGATATTCTTGGTCATATTATTGGTAACTACAACTGCAACTGCTGCAATTGAGTACTGTTCTTGTTCTGTGGTTTTGGGACTTTCTGTTTGGTGCACTATATTTGGAGAAAAATGCACTCTCTTGCTTATCTTTTGGTTCTACTGCTGCTTCTAGAATCATTCTATCTATCAAAGGTTATGGTTCTCGAGGGTGGCTGCGTGCCTATGGTTGGGTGACAATAGTGATATTGTCTATGGTAAAACAAGCATATCAATATTTTAACAAGTTATGGGCCCACACTACCTTCAAAATAGTCTAACCGCTAGAAGTTAGAGTGGGAGTTCTTTGTCAAGCTCGTTGTAGCACCAGTTGCAACTGCAACTAGGGTTTCTGATTTTGCAGCTGCAACAAACCCTAATCTAATTCTTTGTCCACCTTAAGTGAAGCGTTGGACCTAATTTATGGATATTCTAGTGCACCCTATCCTAGCACTCCCTATGGTGCACTCAACCAACAAAAATGTCAAGTTTGAGTTCTTAGTCAAATTCAAAGATTGACTGGTCAAAGTCAAAGGTTGACTTTTGGTCAAAAAATGATTTTGTGGTCAAAGTTGAAATTTCAGGGTTCCTAGCTTGTTCTAATTATTGAACCTTTTTATTCAATTTCTAACCTCTTCTTATCAAGATGGTGTATAGTTTTAGATTAGAAGACAATGTAAACGATGCCACAAATTTCAAAGGTATGCACTTGCATATGATTTCCAAGTTATATCATACAACAAAGAATGAATGTGTTTGCAAGAGACTGTGTCCAAGAAGAGATGTTAGATTCAATACATTCAGAGGAACAAGCACATCCTCCCTAGCAGTTGAGGCTCCAGGTTCTAGGTTTGATTGATCAAATTGTTAATTTCACATATCAAGTTTGATAGTTGCTACAATACAAGTAAAACACTATAATTGTGACAACAATCTTTGAAAGGTTCTATTACTACTAGGTATACTTGGTTGTATATATATACTATTGATATAGATTCTTATTACACTTGTTTTCAAAATGAACTAACATATCCTCTAGGAGTTATTTCTTGTTTTTCTCCCGAGCAGGTCACCTTGGTAATTTCGTGATGATTACCATCCTTGTTACCATAGATATGTTCTTATGAAAATGTTATTGGATTTTTTTTTAATCTTTTTGTTCTTGTTCCAGGCAGGTCACAGGAAATAACTTTGAGAAGGAGCTATAATGACAATTGAAAAAATTGAGCAGATGACTCCATCAAGTGGTAAGGCATGTGATCTCATCAAGTACCAATTCTAAAGGAAGTGTGGAAAGAAAAAGAATATCTTGGACACCGTTCACTCGGATACAAGAAAATCAAGATCTAATAATGGAATAGAATACAACTCCAAGGAACTCGTTGCCTTTTGTAAAGCAGCGAGGATTAGGAGGGAGATAATTGTCCCACATAATCCTCAACAGAATGGTGTGGCAAAAATATAGAACCGATCCATTGAAGAATCTATTAATGAAATGATGAATGACCAAAATATATACATGTTTATATGGGGAGAAGCAATTGTGGCAACCATATATGTTCAGAATAGAAGTCCTCACCGTGTATTGAAGAAACTGACTCCAGAAGAAGCTTTCTCAAAAAATAATCCAAATGTTGAACACTTGAGGATATTTGGCTATCATTAAAGAAGAAAGAATGGAATGAAGATATGATGGAATAATATCAATCCATCATGAAAAATGATGCATGTGAAATTGTGCCTAGACCCGAAGGAAATTCTACAGTCACTTCAAAATGGGTTTACAAGATAAACCATGTAGTAGATGGGAGTATCGATAAATACAAGGCAAGATTCGTGGCTAGAGGGTTCTCCCAGTAGGAGGGAGAATACTAAGAGGGTTCTCCCAGTAGGAGGGATAAGACTATGATGAGACGTTGCTCCAGTTTCCAGATACACCTCTATTAAAGCCATCATATCTCTTGCAACATCCATGGGTTGGAGTTTACATCGAATGGATGAAAAGACCGCTTTTCTGAATGGAGTAATTGAGGAAGAAGTATACATAGAGAAACCTCAAGGTTTTGAGGTACACCTGATAGAAACCCATGTATGCATATTAAAGAATTGTATGGACTCAAGAAAGCTCCAAGAGCTTGGTATGCATGAATTGAAAGTTACTTGACAAGACTTGGATTTTCCAAGAGCTATGCTGATCCAAACCTTTATTACAAGGTTGTTGTTGGACCGCATAAATACACCTTTTATTCCTTGATCATACATCATTTATCACCTCATTCTTATCTTGTCCTTCCATAAAACCATTAATCTCCACCACTTTCATAATACATATGGGTTTGTATCTCCATTTTCCAAATTATTTATTTTTCAAGTATTTTTAAGAGAATTTGTGATTAAATACTTTAAAATTAACATATTTTCATTATATCTCAAAGTTGGATGAGTTTTATGATGACTACAGGCATATTTGAAAATTTTCACAAGGTCAAAAATCACCACCTAGCTTCAAATTCGAATTTNAAGAACTACTATAAATAGAGGGCGCTCTAGCTCATTTGTACTCACTCACCTCACTCACTCTCTCAAGTATAGCACAAGTTTGGAGTTGCAGCTATAATAATGGAAGGTGGATATTATAGGGTGAATCTTGGTCTTTCTCTCTAGTTCTATTTAGCCTAAGATGTGCATCCTATCTTCTAGTATCTCTTGGTGGTATTCTTGGTGACATTCTTGGTGGTATTATGATATTCTTGGTCATATTATTGGTAACTACAACTGCAACTGCTGCAATTGAGTACTGTTCTTGTTCTGTGGTTTTGGGACTTTCTGTTTGGTGCACTATATTTGGAGAAAAATGCACTCTCTTGCTTATCTTTTGGTTCTACTGCTGCTTCTAGAATCATTCTATCTATCAAAGGTTATGGTTCTCGAGGGTGGCTGCGTGCCTATGGTTGGGTGACAATAGTGATATTGTCTATGGTAAAACAAGCATATCAATATTTTAACAAGTTATGGGCCCACACTACCTTCAAAATAGTCTAACCGCTAGAAGTTAGAGTGGGAGTTCTTTGTCAAGCTCGTTGTAGCACCAGTTGCAACTGCAACTAGGGTTTCTGATTTTGCAGCTGCAACAAACCCTAATCTAATTCTTTGTCCACCTTAAGTGAAGCGTTGGACCTAATTTATGGATATTCTAGTGCACCCTATCCTAGCACTCCCTATGGTGCACTCAACCAACAAAAATGTCAAGTTTGAGTTCTTAGTCAAATTCAAAGATTGACTGGTCAAAGTCAAAGGTTGACTTTTGGTCAAAAAATGATTTTGTGGTCAAAGTTGAAATTTCAGGGTTCCTAGCTTGTTCTAATTATTGAACCTTTTTATTCAATTTCTAACCTCTTCTTATCAAGATGGTGTATAGTTTTAGATTAGAAGACAATGTAAACGATGCCACAAATTTCAAAGGTATGCACTTGCATATGATTTCCAAGTTATATCATACAACAAAGAATGAATGTGTTTGCAAGAGACTGTGTCCAAGAAGAGATGTTAGATTCAATACATTCAGAGGAACAAGCACATCCTCCCTAGCAGTTGAGGCTCCAGGTTCTAGGTTTGATTGATCAAATTGTTAATTTCACATATCAAGTTTGATAGTTGCTACAATACAAGTAAAACACTATAATTGTGACAACAATCTTTGAAAGGTTCTATTACTACTAGGTATACTTGGTTGTATATATATACTATTGATATAGATTCTTATTACACTTGTTTTCAAAATGAACTAACATATCCTCTAGGAGTTATTTCTTGTTTTTCTCCCGAGCAGGTCACCTTGGTAATTTCGTGATGATTACCATCCTTGTTACCATAGATATGTTCTTATGAAAATGTTATTGGATTTTTTTTTAATCTTTTTGTTCTTGTTCCAGGCAGGTCACAGGAAATAACTTTGAGAAGGAGCTATAATGACAATTGAAAAAATTGAGCAGATGACTCCATCAAGTGGTAAGGCATGTGATCTCATCAAGTACCAATTCTAAAGGAAGTGTGGAAAGAAAAAGAATATCTTGGACACCGTTCACTCGGATACAAGAAAATCAAGATCTAATAATGGAATAGAATACAACTCCAAGGAACTCGTTGCCTTTTGTAAAGCAGCGAGGATTAGGAGGGAGATAATTGTCCCACATAATCCTCAACAGAATGGTGTGGCAAAAATATAGAACCGATCCATTGAAGAATCTATTAATGAAATGATGAATGACCAAAATATATACATGTTTATATGGGGAGAAGCAATTGTGGCAACCATATATGTTCAGAATAGAAGTCCTCACCGTGTATTGAAGAAACTGACTCCAGAAGAAGCTTTCTCAAAAAATAATCCAAATGTTGAACACTTGAGGATATTTGGCTATCATTAAAGAAGAAAGAATGGAATGAAGATATGATGGAATAATATCAATCCATCATGAAAAATGATGCATGTGAAATTGTGCCTAGACCCGAAGGAAATTCTACAGTCACTTCAAAATGGGTTTACAAGATAAACCATGTAGTAGATGGGAGTATCGATAAATACAAGGCAAGATTCGTGGCTAGAGGGTTCTCCCAGTAGGAAGGAGGAGACTATGATGAGACGTTGCTCCAGTTTCCAGATACACCTCTATTAGAGACATCATATCTCTTGCAACATCCATGGGTTGGAGTTTACATCGAATGGATGCAAAGACCGCTTTTCTGAATGGAGTAATTGAGGAAGAAGTATACATAGAGAAACCTCAAGGTTTTGAGGTACACCTGAGAGAAACCCATGTATGCATATTAAAGAATTGTATGGACTCAAGAAAGATCCAAGAGCTTGGTATGCATGAATTGAAAGTTACTTGACAAGACTTGGATTTTCCAAGAGCTATGCTGATCCAAACCTTTATTACAAGGTTGTTGTTGGACTGCATAAATACACCTTTTATTCCTTGATCATACACCATTTATCACCTCATTCTTATCTCGTCCTTCCATAAAACCATTAATCTCCACCACTTTCATAATACATATGGGTTTATATCTCCATTTTCCAAATTATTTATTTTTCAAGTATTTATAAGAGAATTTGTGATTAAATACTATAAAATTAACATATTTTCATTATATCTCAAAGTTGGATGGGTTTTATGATGACTACAGGCATATTTGAAAATTTTCACAAGGTCAAAAATCACCACCTAGCTTCAAATTCGAATTTCATCTTCAAGCTTTGATTTGGAGATAATCATTCAAGCTAACTTCAAGGAGAAGATCATGGATAGAATATCTTATCTAAGATATTTGTGGAGGATTTGAAGGGATAGGTTGAGAGAAAAGTGGATTTGTAATTATGAAGTTTGTTATCTTTATTCATGTATAAATAAGCGGGTTCTCTCCTCATTTGGGAGGAGGCCTCTCTCTAGAATAGGGAATAGAAGAATAGAGTGATTGAGCTTTGATTCATAGTCTTGTAGTTTTGAGATAGTGATTTTCATTATTTGTCATGTATTGGATTTTTTTAATGCAAGATTTTACTTTCTCATAGTGGTTTGTCGTTTACCTTTTTATCGTGTGTTGTAGAAGATGTTTTTAAAATGCTTTCATTAGATTTAATTTACACACTTTCACGTTGTCATAGATTAATTCTAGATTTCATGCTTTCGTAGTTAGATTAAGTTTTTGCTTTCATAGTTAGATTATGTCTCATTTGATTTCGTAGATTCAGTTTTAGTCTCAAGTTTATGTAGNCATGGATAGAATATCTTATCTAAGATATTTGTGGAGGATTTGAAGGGATAGGTTGAGAGAAAAGTGGATTTGTAATTATGAAGTTTGTTATCTTTATTCATGTATAAATAAGCGGTTTCTCTCCTCATTTGGGAGGAGGCCTCTCTCTAGAATAGAGAATAGAAGAATAGAGTGATTGAGCTTTGATTCATAGTCTTGTAGTTTTGAGATAGTGATTTTCATTATTTGTCATGTATTGGATTGTTTTAATGCAAGATTTTACTTTCTCATAGTGGTTTGTCGTTTACCTTTTTATCATGTGTTGTTGTAGATGTTTTTAAAATGCTTTCATTAGATTTAATTTACACACTTTCATGTTGTCATAGATTAATTATAGATTTCATGCTTTCTTAGTTAGATTAAGTTTTTGCTTTCATAGTTAGATTATGTCTCATTTGATTTCGTAGATTCAGTTTTAGTCTCAAGTTTATGTAGCATTAAGATAGTTTCCTTTCATTGATTAGTTGCATATTTTGTGCTTTCTTAGATTTAAATTCAACGACAGTAGTTTAACATGTTTCTTTTCACTCATTAGCATAGATTAGAAATTCTCTTACCTTGCATATACTTTGCATACATCTCATAAGATTACGACTCTGGATTGATAATTTATGTTGCAATTACTATCATATAATTTGCTCTACATTTTGGCGCCGTTGACGGGGAGGTGTTAAAAGGGTTAGAGTTAGATTTTATTTTTCAGTTGTGTGCAATTGATTTTATTTCATGCAAGTGTTTCTTTTGAGTTTGTTTTTACCTAGTTTATCACGTTTGCATTTATATTTTTAGTGTAAAGTTTGGATTGTGAATTAGTTTTTGCTTTCATACTAGTTTGCTTTTGATTTTGTTCATCTTTGGTTTTGTACTCATTTCGCACTTGTTTTGCACTTGTTTCATACTAGTTTTTCATTTTCGTTTTTTCTAGTATTTGGTTTGATTTTCAATAAAATGATTTTTCAATGAGCTAACTGTGCGAACAGATAACCTGGTGACAGTAGGGTCTCAGTAACACAAGGATTTCAAGTTTGGCGTATTTTATTTTTACAAATAGTTTTAATTTCTTAGTTTTAAATCTTTGATGATTAATCAATCTCTTTTTTCGATATGGTTTAACAATGAGTTTAAGCTTGGAACATCTCACTCAGATCCTAGCAAAAGTTGGGATCTCCTCTTCTCTGGAAGAGGAGATATTGACAGTAGCTGAAAGTTTAATTACTCCCCTAGAGGCAAACGAAGAAACAACACACAAGGAACCCTACACATCTAATGACGAACAATTATGTAAGCAGGAGATCGAGGAGGATAACGAGGAATTGCGACACGATCCGAGGAGTGAAAACTATGCCTACGAAAGAATTATTGACCGATGGTTTCAAGCAGGTACCAAGT
>JZKD02S0053838.1:0-25869 GCA_000966675.3 Picea glauca | reverse complement strand
TAAGATGCACCACATTGTTAAATTGTGAAATAATCAGCTCGATGCGGTGCTCTTTACAACATCGATGTGTTTTCTATACCTGAAGGAAACTCTAGGTTAAATTTTTTTATAGCAAATTAAGTGGTGCAATGTGTTAATATGAATGCACCCATGCAACCATGATATTGTAGCACCAACATTACGTATTCAATACAGTGGGCTGTACAGAGAAACTATAACTGGGTTTCCAATGAAACGCTCCAACATGCCAAATCTTTCAATATTTTCCCAATGTAGTTCTTTTAACCACATCCGTTCATTTCATTAATAAGACACACTGTTGCGCTGAAATTTACGACGCACAAAATTACCAGTGTGCCAGTTCTACCAGATCACCTACATGTTGTTTATAGGTGCATTGTATTTAATAACGAACCAGAGATGGGGCCTCACAAAATATGCACCACTATACTTATTTTTCAAACACTATTGTAGTGTGTACCATTAGCATTTGTGCACTAGTGATCCATGCTTATTGTCGCACCACCACGTATTTTAGAGATGTGTCGAATATGATGCACTGCACTGATAGATTATGAAATATTCTACCCAGTGTCGTGCTCTTTACAACACTGATTCTCTTGTTGGACTTGTGGGAACCATTACGTTAACTTGTTTTTTTCACAACTTAAGCAGTGCAATGTGTTACTACTAATGCACCATCGCTACCAAGATATTGGAGCATTAACATTTTGTTCACCGATGCATTGTGAAGCATAGATCACCGATCATGGGGCATCCAATGAGATGCCCCACTATGCCATGTCCGTCAATATCTATCCTAGTTCACTTTGTTAAACTAAAATCACCAGTGCACTAGTTCTACAAGAGAACCAACATGTTTTTTAGCAGTGCATTATCTTTAACAATGCATAGGAGACGAGGCCTTACAAAAGATGCACCACTATGTTTATTTTTCAAAACATATTGTGGTGCATAGTGTTAGTGATTACGAATCTATTCTCCACAATTATTGTCACACAACTAAGTATTTTAATGGTGCATCAAATAAGATGAACCACACTAATAAATTGTGAAATATTATGCATGATGTTGTTCTCTTCACAACATTGGTGCATTTGTTGGACCTATGGGCACCTCTAGGTTAATTTTTTTTATTAGAACTTAAGAAATGTGATGTGTTACTGCTAATGCACTGGTTCTACTGTGATATTGGAACACTGATGTTTTGTTCAATGGTGCGTTGTGAAGCATAGAGAACCAGTCATGGGGAATCCAATGAGATGCCCTGATAGGCCAAGCTGGTCAATATCTGTGCCAATGCGGTTCTGTAAACATCAGCAGTGCATTTGGTTAAAATGACTGCACCACTACATTAAATTTTATGGAATGTAAATTTAGTGGTGCACTTGATTAAATGGAACATTTTGGTGCATGGAGAAACTAAGTACGCGTCGATTGTGGGGCGTCTGAAAGGACATGCTACGCTATTTTTTAAATTTATACGGTGCTCTTTCTTGAAGAACGTCGATGCGTACGTTTATATTATATGAATCGAAGGTGGTTCTTACCATGAATTTAACATAGGATGCACCTCTTTGGGGTGATCCGAAGCATTCATGCGCACCATATGGAATTGGAAAAAAATTTGAAAAAAATGCCAAATTTCGAGATAAATTCAAATTTTATTTCGATGAAAAGGAAAATAGGAAGGTAACTAAAAATTTAGTTGGACTCTTGTGTTCCGAGGAGACATGGTTTCACTATTGAGAAGAAATTAAAATTTGTGGTAATTTCCAAAATTTGGAAATGTGTGGAATCTACCAATGGATCTATCTAAATCGCCGCAAAGAACTAGAAACAAGGCATATTTGGAAGGAGGGTGAGAACCGATGATTTCTTGAGAGTTTGGAAGCACAGGATGAAGTGTAACAATGAAAATTGTTTTGTTAATTTTTTTTATTTACCCTACTGTGGTGCGCCTTATGATAATGATGTGCATTGGGGTGTGATGTTCAATAACACTAGTGTGCTTTGATTGATTCTTGTTATTTTTATTATAATGCATGACGATGATTTTTAACATTTAAGCATTGGTGATTATTCTCTATGTGCAGATCCATGGGTATGTACCATAAAGGCACATTGGTATAAAAACCTCTGGCTACCCACCTCTACTAACAACCTCTTCTATAAACATAAAAGGTATATATTGTTTTGGGAGGTTCCATAAAAACCTTTGAAAAAATGTGTTCTCCTTGTAGTGTATAAGATACAATATTGTAGAATAAGTCTAGAACTACTAGGCAAGGGCATTATGACCTTTGACAATTTGGTGTGAAAGGATAGCTTCCAGGCAAGGAAAAATGGTACTCCAAGAAGAAGGTTGAGGAAAACATTCCTCACCTCATTCAATAAAATATTTTGGGGACTGAAATCCTCAGAAAATGGGGAGGTATGATCGATATTGGATCATTATATAATTTTTCATCTATCTTGGTACTTTCTGGGTGGAAAATTTGGATGATTTGGCTTGCAGGGCCCATTTTACTGGTAGGTCCTCATTTGGAGATTTGGGGTTTGGAACCTTCTAGAGAAATTTTGAGGAATCAAATGGAAAATTTTAGGGTCAAAATTTTTCAATCATATCTCATAGTCCCTTGACACTTGTTTACACATCAATATCTTTCTAACGGTGTAAACATTGCCTCAATCAAATCTTGTATGCGGAAGTTATGCCTCTTGCAAGTTGACCTACCTTGTTGACCACCATGGTATGAGTGGATGCCACCTCCTCCCCCATTACTCACACATGTGAAGCTATCCACCTATGGAATTTCAATAATATTCTATAAGGTCCAAAACTCTATCACTAATTGAGGGTTGAGGGTGAAAAAACCCTAACCCTAGATGTCTATCGGGCTATGTTAAATACCAAGCCACTAGGATGAGAAAATGTTCCATTGTTTATCATTTCACTTGTTCCATAGTTGAGAATAACATCTAGGAGTGGATTTGAGAGCATAAAAAAGGATCGATAAAATTCTGTAGTAGCCATTCATGCCACAAAGTCAAAGGCAACTCCATAATGAGTGTCTCTTTCTTTGTATTTGCATTTCATTATTGAAGAAAAGAGAGTAGATCATAAGACTCACCTTATATTTTTGTTTTGTCCCATATTGGGTTTCCTAGGGTACATTGTGTGTTGATTTGTGTGGATGGTGTCTTCTTTTCCATGTTCTTTCATTTTTATATTTATTTATTTTTCATAATATGAGAAATAAGCTAGTGATAATAAATTTGGTATCTAAGGAAATAAAACTACATTAATAAATGATTTCAATATAATACAATATATATTGTGAAGAACTATTCTAGTGGAACATCCACAACAATTTATCCCATGTCATTGAATCCTTCTCAGGATTGGGAGTCCATTTAGTCTACATCATAGAGTTGAGCCTCATGCATCTACTCATCATGTTGACAACCTTACCCCTAGGACTCCCACACTATTGGTTGGTATCTGTTGGATTATCACTTATCAAAATCACTCCACTTCATTCATACTGTAAATATTATTATTTTTATTCCATCATTCACCCACCCCATAAAAGATTATCATTCATTCCCCTTCCCCTATTCTCTTACATTTTCAAATTACATTCATCTGGTTACTTATTGGGGAATTTATCTCCTCATCTCTCCCTTCTTTTCCCATTTTATTTCCCACTCTGGATTCCTTTTGGATGTTATGTGTCTAGACATTATGGTTATATTCTTTGGTGGGACCCTTGTCCCTTCATGGTGATCTTTCTCATCCTCCTAACATCCCTTTGGAAATACTAGGATATCCTTGTGCTTCTTCAACATTAGGTTCATTTGTGGTTTCAACCCCTTGTTTACCTCATTTAGAGAATCTATGATGAGTCACCCTTATGTCCCATGGAATATGTTCAGTTCCTCTTGAGTTGTGATATAGTTTACCATGAGTTATTCCCATCCAATATTGTTAAGTTTTGACCTCTAGTTGTCCCCTTGGTCTACTAATTTGTCCTTGAATTTGTTTTCCCAGTAATCGACCAATCCTCGTGGAATGTTTTCAGTTGCTTCTAGGTCATAATTTCCTTTTGATTTGAATAAAAACCATGAGTCCATATCTCTTTGCCTTCCCACCATCCTTTAGGGCCAGTCTCTATCAAGTATTTTTTAATTTCTACCTCATGTTTGTTGGAGTACTTCACACACATCTAGGATTTTCTTTTCCTAAGGTTTTCCCTATGTTTATTAGTCATTATCCAATCTCCTAAATTTTAGGGGAGAATATTCCTCTAGGATAATGTTCTCTTCAGTTTTCACTTCAGTTTGATCAGTTGAGTGGAGTCTAGATGCTACATTGGGATTATCACCATGTAGCATTGGGATTGTCACCAACTAATGTGCATTTTCCTTGGGATCATCACTAGACTAGAGAATTACTCATGATTCCCTAATCTCTTCATCAGTTCAGTCTATTTTAGTCAGTTAACTGAAGAATGACAGATTAGTTAACTCAACTAGGTGGCAGTTCAGTCCTGTAACTGCCCGAGAGACTAGACTAGGTGGAAGTTTACTCCCATAACTGCTAGTGTGTGTCCAAATCACTCTAGATCAACACTATGTTGCATTGGATTCTCCTCCAGTGCACATTAATTGAGTTATATGGAGTATATCATGTGTAAATTATCATTCATTCATTTGGTTAATGATAATTCTTCCATTCTTTCTCTCCTGCTTCTCTTTTCTCATATTTCTCTACAACTGTGTATGTCAATTCTCATCTAGATATATTCTATGCAGGTTCAACACATTTACATGGTATCAGAGATGACGAACTGCTAGGGAAAAGACACACCAAATTGTTTTTGTAGGTAACGAAGATTGAAGACAACGGAAAAATGGAATTTTCAAAAGAATTCATTCTTACACCATACAATTTATTTGCATGGAAGTAGAAGATGATCATGCATCTTTGAAGATAAATATTGTATAGGTTAACCATGAACACAGAGACAAAACCAACATCAGCAATAGAAAAATCCAAGTATCTAAATCAAATGGATGAAGCATTTGGAACAATTTGCAGTCTCATTTCTCTTGAACTCCTCTTTCACACATCCTCCTGTAAAACCCCAATGAAGCTTGGATCACCATGAAAGGGATTTTTTGAAATTAGTGCAAGATGAGGGGACACTTTCTCGAGGTGGAATTTCTAACATTGGATCCAAAAACCTTCGACAATCTCCAAGATTTCTTTACCAAATATAAGGATTTGCTATCGCAACTCAAAGCTTGCAGGGTTGATAAATATAAGTTGGAGAAACAAATGGTTCTCACCATTCTCTACAAACTTGGTGCAGAATACTCAATGTTTGTATCCATAATTCATTCAGTTATATTTGCATCTAGATCTACCTAGAATATTCCCTCTCTCGAGGACTTTATCAAGTCCCTGACACAAGAGCAGAGCAAGCTCATCAATATGGGAAAAATTAAAGGGCCAAAGGTGCATGTACTTATTGTGTAAGATGGTAGTGATCATCAATATCATAAATATAAAGACAAATACAAAAGGAAATCACATGCAAATCCAAAGAAGGAAGGGTACTCAAAACGCTTCCATGATGCCTCTGGATCTAAAGGGGGAAAGGGAAGAAAATGGGAGAAATTCTCTTACTTCCATAAAGGATTCCATCCAGAATCTACATGTATGCAGAAACAAATAGATCTAATGACCCAAATACTTCAGAAAACAACCTTGGAGATCACATCCCCGAGGGTGCCAAGAAGAAGAAGCTAGAAGATTAGAATCCCAAGAAAGGCAATTATAGCCATGCTTTGATTGCCATCAACTCCTCTCTCGATGCTTGGATCGTAGATTTAGGAGAATCACACCAAATGGATTCCAAAAAATAAGTATATTCTTCATTGGATGCATGCAAAATTCCTCCTATTCTGATGGGGGACAACTCTCCATTCGAGGTCACCGGAAAAGGAAGGATTGAACTCACAAACAAAAGCTTCGAGAATGTGCTGCACGTTCCCAAAATTTCCGTCAATATTCTCTCTGTGTATCAGATGATTAAATCCAACACCATAAAGAGAGTCATATTCACACCTGATGCAATGGATATATATGACATGCAAACCAATTCCAGGGTTTCTACCAGTGAGGTAAATCATCAATCTAGACTCTACACATTTTATGAATTTATTGAACCCGATTTTGCATTACTGCTTACCCATGCTGATAAAAGAAGTAGGATATGGCACAAAAATTTTGGGCATTTAAATTTTAGATATATGCAACATATTAACAAGTAGGAATGGTTGATGGTCTACCCAACACCCACTTCTCCAAATGAATTTGTGAGGGATGTGTTCTTGGAAAACACCCTCAAGAGAAATTCAACAAAGGAAAGACTTAGAAGGCTTCCTCTCCTTTAGATTTGATCCATAGTGACCTCATGGGCCCTTTTCCGCATCCATAAATCAATAAAGCAAGGTACATGCTCATTTTTTTTGATGATTTCTCATGCTTCACATGGATTTTATTTCTCAGGAAAAAATCAAAGGTCTTTCAACAACTCAAATATTTCAAATCCATTGTTGAGACACAGTCAGGAAATAAAATCAAAGTCCTACGAATAGATAACGTGGGAGAGTATGTCAACCATGAGATATATAATATTTTTCATGAGGAAGGGATTCATTTGCTACACACGGTTCCCTATACTCTGCAACAAAATGAAGTTGTTGAGCAAAAAAAAATAGATCTGGCATCTTGCATGCTACATGCAAAGTCAATTCCACATAGATTATTGGTTGAAGCACTTAATTTTGCAAACTACATCCAAAAAAAATCTCCCCAAATATATTTCAAGGATAAAACCCCCTACAAGGCTTGGAGTAGCCTCAAACCAGAAGTGACCCACTTCCGTATTTTTGGTTCACGTGCATGGGCCAAGATTCCATCCGAGAAGAGGAAGGCACTTGATCCACAGAGCACATAGTGTATCTTTGTTGGATTTCTCGATGGTGTGAAGGGATTTAGACTCATTGATCTTTCCTCAGACTGGCTCATCATTGAGCGTAACGTCCAATTCGAGGAAAGTGTCTCACATGTACCTCAACATCCACATGAAAGCACCTTTGTTCTTCCACTTGTCAGAGATCATGAGCATGCACATGCCGACTCTTATTCATATGAGAGTTATGATTCAAAGGATTCAAATGATCCATATAAAAAGTCATTGCATCCAGAGGCAGATGTAGAGCTAGAGAAGAGGCCCAAGTGGGACGAGACTACTCTTCAGGATGCAGGGGATATTATTGGGGATCTAGCTGATACTAGGAGGACTCGATCTGATTTCGAGGAGCCTCCTCTTGCACTCACTGCCACTGAACTGTTTCCACCCATGAATCTTTTCTTGGTTCATTATTTAGAGCCACAGTCTTATGGCGAGGCTGCTGGAAATCCATTTTGGGAATCCACCATGCAGGAGGAGTACAACTCCCTCCTCGAGAACCAAACTTGGGATTTGGTTCCCCGTCCTTCAGGAAGGAAAATTTTCAGGTGCAGATGGGTCTACAGGACCAAGAGTGCAGTGGATGGACATATTAGCATATATAAAGCTAGGCTAGTTGCCAAAGACTTTCAACAGGTGCATGGCATTGACTATGATGGAACCTGCACTCCAGTAGCAAAGATGGATTCCATAAGTTTGGCACTTTCCATTGCAGCAACCAAGGGATGGGAAGTCCATCATATGGACATGCATAATGCATTTCTTCATGACGATCTCTCTGAGGAGATATATATGGATCATCCCTAGGGATTTATGCATGATTCATCTTTGGTATTTTGACTGAAGAAGTCTCAAGCAGGCTCTGAGGGCATCGTATTCCAAGATGGACTCCTACCTACTGTCATAAAAATTTCTACGTTGTAAGTCAGACCCAAATGTTTACATGCTCAGGAAGGATGATTCACTTCTACTCCTAGTTCTGTATGTTGATTATTTGTTGATCACCAGTTTCTTGACTTCGACGATTGCTGCATTCAAGAGGATTCTACATAGAAAGTTCTTGATGACGGACATGGGTTTGCTACATTTCTTCCTTGGACTCGATATCAATTAGGATGCATCATGCATCAAACTGACTCAGGACAAGTATGCACGATATCTCCTTGAGATATTTCACATGATATACTGCAAGTCTTCCCCGAATCCTTTTCTATTCGGAGTCAGACTTGAGGATGGAGGGGACACTCCACTGGTTGACAACACATTGTATAGACATCTAGTGGGGAGATTGTTGTATCTCACACACTCTAGACCAAACCTCTCCTATGCAGTTGGACTAGTCTCCAGGTTCATCAAGGAGCCACATGAGCTACATTGGAAGGATGCAAAGCATATCCTTCGATACGTACATGGAACCATTACCTTTGGGATTCACTATTCAGAAGACTCTACATTGGAATTCATCGGGTTCACTGATTCTAACTGGGATGGCGATATCATTGATCGTAAGTCCACATATAGTTACTCACTCAATCTTGGTTCTGGGCCTATCTATTGGTCGAGCAAGAAACAAGCTGGTATTTCTCTATATTCAATCGAGGCAAAGTACATAGGGGTAGTTAACATAACCATTCATGATATGTGGCTACAACATTTTCTCATTGAGTTGGGCATTTAGTTTCATTGACTGATCGCCATATGGTGTGACAACCAGAGCAATTTGAAGTTCTGCAGAGATCCAGTTCAGAGGCAGTGGACAAAGCACATCGAGATCCACATGTACTACTTTCGATACTTAGTACACGAGGGGATCATCGACCTGCAGTTTTTTCCTTCAACAGAACATACTGTAGACATCTTCACCAAGACCTTCACTGAGCATAAGTTTCATTCTCTGCGCAATCGTCTCGGAGTGAAGGACACAATTGCCTAGCAACTGTCAGTTCTTCTTTTTACATACATTGTACTTTGANAGATAAATTCAAATTTTATTTCGATGAAAAGGAAAATAGGAAGGTAACTAAAAATTTAGTTGGACTCTTGTGTTCCGAGGAGACATGGTTTCACTATTGAGAAGAAATTAAAATTTGTGGTAATTTCCAAAATTTGGAAATGTGTGGAATCTACCAATGGATCTATCTAAATCGCCGCAAAGAACTAGAAACAAGGCATATTTGGAAGGAGGGTGAGAACCGATGATTTCTTGAGAGTTTGGAAGCACAGGATGAAGTGTAACAATGAAAATTGTTTTGTTAATTTTTTTTATTTACCCTACTGTGGTGCGCCTTATGATAATGATGTGCATTGGGGTGTGATGTTCAATAACACTAGTGTGCTTTGATTGATTCTTGTTATTTTTATTATAATGCATGACGATGATTTTTAACATTTAAGCATTGGTGATTATTCTCTATGTGCAGATCCATGGGTATGTACCATAAAGGCACATTGGTATAAAAACCTCTGGCTACCCACCTCTACTAACAACCTCTTCTATAAACATAAAAGGTATATATTGTTTTGGGAGGTTCCATAAAAACCTTTGAAAAAATGTGTTCTCCTTGTAGTGTATAAGATACAATATTGTAGAATAAGTCTAGAACTACTAGGCAAGGGCATTATGACCTTTGACAATTTGGTGTGAAAGGATAGCTTCCAGGCAAGGAAAAATGGTACTCCAAGAAGAAGGTTGAGGAAAACATTCCTCACCTCATTCAATAAAATATTTTGGGGACTGAAATCCTCAGAAAATGGGGAGGTATGATCGATATTGGATCATTATATAATTTTTCATCTATCTTGGTACTTTCTGGGTGGAAAATTTGGATGATTTGGCTTGCAGGGCCCATTTTACTGGTAGGTCCTCATTTGGAGATTTGGGGTTTGGAACCTTCTAGAGAAATTTTGAGGAATCAAATGGAAAATTTTAGGGTCAAAATTTTTCAATCATATCTCATAGTCCCTTGACACTTGTTTACACATCAATATCTTTCTAACGGTGTAAACATTGCCTCAATCAAATCTTGTATGCGGAAGTTATGCCTCTTGCAAGTTGACCTACCTTGTTGACCACCATGGTATGAGTGGATGCCACCTCCTCCCCCATTACTCACACATGTGAAGCTATCCACCTATGGAATTTCAATAATATTCTATAAGGTCCAAAACTCTATCACTAATTGAGGGTTGAGGGTGAAAAAACCCTAACCCTAGATGTCTATCGGGCTATGTTAAATACCAAGCCACTAGGATGAGAAAATGTTCCATTGTTTATCATTTCACTTGTTCCATAGTTGAGAATAACATCTAGGAGTGGATTTGAGAGCATAAAAAAGGATCGATAAAATTCTGTAGTAGCCATTCATGCCACAAAGTCAAAGGCAACTCCATAATGAGTGTCTCTTTCTTTGTATTTGCATTTCATTATTGAAGAAAAGAGAGTAGATCATAAGACTCACCTTATATTTTTGTTTTGTCCCATATTGGGTTTCCTAGGGTACATTGTGTGTTGATTTGTGTGGATGGTGTCTTCTTTTCCATGTTCTTTCATTTTTATATTTATTTATTTTTCATAATATGAGAAATAAGCTAGTGATAATAAATTTGGTATCTAAGGAAATAAAACTACATTAATAAATGATTTCAATATAATACAATATATATTGTGAAGAACTATTCTAGTGGAACATCCACAACAATTTATCCCATGTCATTGAATCCTTCTCAGGATTGGGAGTCCATTTAGTCTACATCATAGAGTTGAGCCTCATGCATCTACTCATCATGTTGACAACCTTACCCCTAGGACTCCCACACTATTGGTTGGTATCTGTTGGATTATCACTTATCAAAATCACTCCACTTCATTCATACTGTAAATATTATTATTTTTATTCCATCATTCACCCACCCCATAAAAGATTATCATTCATTCCCCTTCCCCTATTCTCTTACATTTTCAAATTACATTCATCTGGTTACTTATTGGGGAATTTATCTCCTCATCTCTCCCTTCTTTTCCCATTTTATTTCCCACTCTGGATTCCTTTTGGATGTTATGTGTCTAGACATTATGGTTATATTCTTTGGTGGGACCCTTGTCCCTTCATGGTGATCTTTCTCATCCTCCTAACATCCCTTTGGAAATACTAGGATATCCTTGTGCTTCTTCAACATTAGGTTCATTTGTGGTTTCAACCCCTTGTTTACCTCATTTAGAGAATCTATGATGAGTCACCCTTATGTCCCATGGAATATGTTCAGTTCCTCTTGAGTTGTGATATAGTTTACCATGAGTTATTCCCATCCAATATTGTTAAGTTTTGACCTCTAGTTGTCCCCTTGGTCTACTAATTTGTCCTTGAATTTGTTTTCCCAGTAATCGACCAATCCTCGTGGAATGTTTTCAGTTGCTTCTAGGTCATAATTTCCTTTTGATTTGAATAAAAACCATGAGTCCATATCTCTTTGCCTTCCCACCATCCTTTAGGGCCAGTCTCTATCAAGTATTTTTTAATTTCTACCTCATGTTTGTTGGAGTACTTCACACACATCTAGGATTTTCTTTTCCTAAGGTTTTCCCTATGTTTATTAGTCATTATCCAATCTCCTAAATTTTAGGGGAGAATATTCCTCTAGGATAATGTTCTCTTCAGTTTTCACTTCAGTTTGATCAGTTGAGTGGAGTCTAGATGCTACATTGGGATTATCACCATGTAGCATTGGGATTGTCACCAACTAATGTGCATTTTCCTTGGGATCATCACTAGACTAGAGAATTACTCATGATTCCCTAATCTCTTCATCAGTTCAGTCTATTTTAGTCAGTTAACTGAAGAATGACAGATTAGTTAACTCAACTAGGTGGCAGTTCAGTCCTGTAACTGCCCGAGAGACTAGACTAGGTGGAAGTTTACTCCCATAACTGCTAGTGTGTGTCCAAATCACTCTAGATCAACACTATGTTGCATTGGATTCTCCTCCAGTGCACATTAATTGAGTTATATGGAGTATATCATGTGTAAATTATCATTCATTCATTTGGTTAATGATAATTCTTCCATTCTTTCTCTCCTGCTTCTCTTTTCTCATATTTCTCTACAACTGTGTATGTCAATTCTCATCTAGATATATTCTATGCAGGTTCAACACATTTACATGGTATCAGAGATGACGAACTGCTAGGGAAAAGACACACCAAATTGTTTTTGTAGGTAACGAAGATTGAAGACAACGGAAAAATGGAATTTTCAAAAGAATTCATTCTTACACCATACAATTTATTTGCATGGAAGTAGAAGATGATCATGCATCTTTGAAGATAAATATTGTATAGGTTAACCATGAACACAGAGACAAAACCAACATCAGCAATAGAAAAATCCAAGTATCTAAATCAAATGGATGAAGCATTTGGAACAATTTGCAGTCTCATTTCTCTTGAACTCCTCTTTCACACATCCTCCTGTAAAACCCCAATGAAGCTTGGATCACCATGAAAGGGATTTTTTGAAATTAGTGCAAGATGAGGGGACACTTTCTCGAGGTGGAATTTCTAACATTGGATCCAAAAACCTTCGACAATCTCCAAGATTTCTTTACCAAATATAAGGATTTGCTATCGCAACTCAAAGCTTGCAGGGTTGATAAATATAAGTTGGAGAAACAAATGGTTCTCACCATTCTTTACAAACTTGGTGCATAATACTCAATGTTTGTATCCACATTTCATTCAGTTAGATTTGCATCTAGATCTACCTAGAATATGCCCTCTCTTGAGGACTTTATCAAGTCCCTGACACAAGAGCAGAGCAAGCTCATCAATATGGGAAAAATTAAAGGCCCAAAGGTGCATGTACTTATTGTGCAAGATGGTAGTGATCATTAATATCATAAATATAAAGACAAATACAAAAGGAAATCACATGCAAATCCAAAGAAGGAAGGGTACTCAAAATGATTCCACGATGCCTCTGGATCCAAAGGGGGAAAGGGAAGAAAATGGGAGAAATTCTCTTACTTCCACAAAGGATTCGATCCATAATCTGCATGTATGCAGAAACAGATAGATCTAATGACCCAAATACTTTAGAAAAACAACCTTGGATATTATATCCCCGAGGGTGCCAAGAAGAAGAAGTTAGAAGATCAGAATCCCAAGAAAGGCAATTATAGCCATGCTTTGATTGCCATCAACTCCTCTCTCGATGCTTGGATCGTGGATTTAGGAGAATCACACAAAATGGATTCCAAAAAATAAGTATATTCTTCATTGGATGCATGAAAAATTCCTCCTATTCTGATGGGGGACAACTCTCCAGTCGAGGTCACCGGAAAAGGAAGGATTGAACTCACAAACAAAAGCTTCGAGAATTTGCTGCACGTTCCCAAAATTTTCGTCAATATTCTCTCTGTGTATCAGATGATTAACTCCAACACCATAAAGAGAGTCATATTCACACTTGATGCAATGGATATCTATGACATGAAAACCAATTCCAGGGTTGCTACCGGTGAGGTAAATCATCAATCTAGACTCTACACATTTTATGAATTTATTGAACCCAATTTTGCATTACTGCTTACGCATGCTGATAAAAGAAGTAGGATATGGCACAAAAATTTTGGGCATTTAAATTTTAGATATATGCAACATATTAACAAGTAGGAATGGTTGATGGTCTACCCAACATCCACTTCTCCAAATGAATTTGTGAGGGACGTGTTCTTGGAAAACACCCTCAAGAGAAATTCAACAAAGGAAAGACTTAGAAGGCTTCCTCTCCTTTAGATTTGATCCATAGTGACCTCATGGGACCTTTTCCACATCCATCAATCAATAAAGAAAGGTACATGCTCATTTTTGTTGATGATTTCTCATGCTTCACATGGATTTTATTTCTCAGGAAAAAATCAGAGGTCTTTCAACAACTCAAAGATTTCAAATCCATTTTTGAGACACAGTCAGAAAATAAAATCAAAGTCCTATGAATAGATAACGTGGGAGAGTATGTCAACCATGAGATATATAATATTTTTCATGAGGAAGGGATTCATTTGCTGCACACGGTTCCCTATACTCCGCAACAAAATGAAGTTGTTGAGCAAAAAAAATAGATCTGGCATCTTGCATGCTACATGCAAAGTCAATTCCACATAGATTATGGGCTGAAGCACTTAATTTTTCAAACTACATCCAAAAAAAATATCCCCATATATCTTTCAAGGATAAAACCCCCTACAAGGCTTGGAGCAGCCTCAAACCAGAAGTGACCCACTTCCGTATTTTTGGTTCACGTGCATGGGCCAAGATTCCATCTGAGAAGAGGAAGGCACTTGATCCACATAGCACATAGTGTATCTTTGTTGGATTTCCCGACGGTGTGAAGGGATTTAGACTCATTGATCTTTCCTTAGACTGGCTCATCATTGAGCGTAACATCCAATTCGAGGAAAGTGTCTCACATGTACCTCAACATCCACATGAAAACACCTTTGTTCTTCCACTTGTCAGAGATCATGAGCATGCACATGCCGACTCTTATTCATATGAGAGTTATGATTCAAAGGATTCAAATGATCCATATACAGAGTCAGTGCATCCAGAGGCAGATGCAGAGCTAAAGAAGAGGCCCAAGTGGGACGAGACTACTCTTCAGGATGCAGGGGATCTTCTTGGGGATCTAGCTGATACTAGGAGGACTTGATCTGATTTCGAGGAGCCTCCTCTTGCACTCACTGCCACTGAACCGTTGCCACCCATGAATCTTTTCTTGGTTCATTATTTAGAGCCACAGTCTTATGGCGAGGCTGCTGGAAATCCATTTTGGGAATCTGCCATGCAGGAGGAGTACAACTCCCTCCTCGAGAACCAAACTTGGGATCTGGTTCCCCGTCCTTTAGGAAGGAAAAATTTCAGGTGCAGATGGGTCTACAGGACCAGGAGTGCAGTGGATGGACATATTAGCATATATAAAGCCAGTCTAGTTGCCAAAGACTTTCAAAAGGTGCATGGAATTGACTATGATGGAACCTGCACTCTAGTAGCAAAGATGGATTCCATAAGTTTGGCACTTTCCATTGCGGAAACCAAGGGATGTGAAGTCCATCAGATGGACATGCATAATGCATTTCTTCATGACGATCTCTCTGAGGAGATATATATGGATCATCCCTAGGGATTTATGCATGATTCATCTTTGGTATTTCGACTGAAGAAGTCTCTTTATGACCTCAAGAAGGCTCTGAGGGCATCGTATTCCAAGATGGAATCCTACCTACTGTCATAAAACTTTCTACGTTGTAAGTCAGACCCAAATGTTTACATGCTCAGGAAGGTTGATTCACTTCTACTCCTAGTTCTGTATGTTGATTATTTGTTGATCACCGGTTTCTTGACTTCGGCGATTGCTGCATTCAAGAGGATTCTACATAGAAAGTTCTTGATGACGGACATGGGTCTGCTACATTTATTCCTTGGAATCGATATCAATTAGGATGCATCAGGCATCAAACTGTCTCGGGACAAGTATCCATGATATCTCCTTGATATATTTCACATGATATACTGCAAGTATTCCCCGAATCCTTTTCTATTAGGACTCAGACTTGAGGATGGAGGGGACACTCCACTGGTTGACAACACATTGTATAGACATCTAGTGGGGAGATTGTTGTATCTCACACACTCCAGACCAAACCTCTCCTATGCAGTTGGATTAGTCTCCAGGTTCATGAAGGAGCCGCATGAGCTACATTGGAAGGATGCAAAGCATATCCTTCGATACGTACAGGGAACCATTTCCTTTGGGATTCATTATTCAGAAGACTCTACATTGGAATTCATCGGGTTCACTGATTCTGACTGGGCTGGCGATATCATTGATCGTAAGTCCACATCTAGTTACTCACTCAGTCTTGGTTCTGGGCCTATCTATTGGTCGAGCAAGAAACAAGCTGGTATTTCTCTATATTCAATCGAGGTAGAGTACATAGGGGTAGTTAACATAACCATTCAGGATATGTGGCTACAACATTTTCTCATTGAGTTGGGCATTCAGTTTTATTGACTGATCGCCATATGGTGTGACAACTAGAGAACTTTGAAGTTCTGCAGAGATCCAGTTTAGAGGTAGTGGACAAAGCACATCGAGATCCACATGTACTACTTTCAATACTTAGTACACGAGGGGATCATCGACCTGCAGTTTTTTCCTTCAATAGAACATATTGTAGACATCTTCACCAAGACCTTCACTGAGCATAAGTTTCATTCTCTGCGCAATCATCTTGGAGTGAAGGACACAATTGCCTAGCAACTGTCAGTTCTTCTTTTTACATACATTGTACTTTGAGGGGGGATATTTTCCCATGAGTTTTTCCCTCTTTCCTCATTTTATTTCAGTGTATCTTCTGTATTTGGGTACCTAACATGGCCTCGTTGTCGGGACCCATTCTTTATTTTCACCATAGTGATGTTTAGGGGGGGGGGGGTGTTGGAGTACTTCACACACACCTAGGATTTATTTTTCCTAAGGTTTTCCCTATGTTTATTAGTCATTATCCAGTCTCCTAAAGTTTAGGGGAGAATATTCCTCTAGGAGAATATTCTCTTCAGTTTTCAATTCAGTTTGATTAGTTGAGTGGAGTCTATATACTACATTGGGATTATCACCATGAAACATTGGTATCATCACCAACTAATGCACATTTTCCTTGGGATCATCACCACACTAGCACATTACCCATGATTCCCCTATCTCCTCCTCACTTCACTTTGTTTCATTCAGTTAACTGAACACTGATAGACTAGTTAACTCAACTAGATGACAGTTCACTCCTGTAACTGCTCGAGAGACTAGACTAGGTGGCAGTTTACCCCCATAATTGTTGGTGTGTCTCCAGATCACTATAGACCACCACTATGGGGCATTGGCTTCTCCTCCAGTGCACATTATTTGAGTTATACAGAGCATATCATGTGTAAATTATCATTCATTCATTTGGTTAATGAGAATTCTTTCATTCTTTCTCTCCTGCTTCTCTTTTCTCATATTTTCTTTGCAACTATGTATGTCAATTCACAACTAGATATATTCTGTGTAGGTTCAAAACATTTACAATGTTGGTTTTCAAGGATCCCTTTGTCCCTTGACTCTAGTGGGCATTCCCCTATCGACTTCAACACCTTTATTGTAGGGGTATAGATTAGAGGATTTTGTAGCTTGGGACAATCTTCCTCGTTGGTGGGTGCCTCAAATCAAGTAGGGAGAATCCTCATTTCTCTTTTATTTGGTTGTGTCTCACAAGCTCAAATCTATCTCATTGTCACACTGTTGACATTCATACACATGGTGGTTCAATGATTTAGTTGATTGTACCAATTTTCTAGACATGCGTGAGTTGTATAAAACCTTAGGAGTGGGTTTCCTTTCATGCAACTCCCCACATGCTTTATCCTCAACACTTTTTCTAGATATATAGCTCTAGTTGTTTTATTTTGGATGGTGTGCCTTAGGAGGTCCTCCTATTACTAGGTGCTAGTGGAATTCCCCCTATCAACACCAACACCTTGATTCTAGGGGTTAGTCCTATGTAACCTAGTACCATTTTCCTCATTGATGGGTTACCATGGACCAATATGAGAGAGTCCCAATCGCTCTCAAACTTGGTAGGATCTCACATGATTGAATCCAACTCATTCTCGCACCATTGATATTTGTACATATATTTCAGTGCTATATCCTTAATTGTAGTTCCATGGATTTGATTGGCTTGGTTTTTTCTTTCTCAAACCTAGATTTGATCTTCACTTATGCTAGGTTAGTTCATATCTTCATATCCCTTTTCCTATTCAATGGGGTTTCTTAGGTCATTTCCTTTCCCCCTCCCCATAGGAGGGGCAATCGATTCCTATGTATCCATATCAGTTGTAGTCATGATGCTTCTATGTTGGACCTAGCCCTTTTGATCCAGGTAGATGTATGCAAGACTGTTCATCTCATTGTGTTTTACTCTAACGCATCTTCACTAGGATCATCTTGTATTCTATTGAGATCCAATTTTGGCTCACTTTCCTAGCCCATTATGCCATGGAACACCATTTTATCATTGTTATGAGATATATAAATAAGTATGGTTATGCCTACCTTGTCCCTATTGAGATATTGTATACATATCACCTTTTGACTTGTTGTTGATAGGTGGTTGTCCATGGCCTTTTTGTGGGAATTCCTCCTTCCGTGGACACTCTTCTCCCTCCTTGGTTGTATCTATACTTGGATAAAATAAATTGTGATATATTTTGGTCATATGATTTTCTTTTAACCTCACACATTAGGGGGGAATTTTGTATCACCTAAAAACTACTCACTTGTGACATTTCTAATAATCTTACTGAAATATACCACTACTAACATGTTTAGCCTCCATTTCATCCCATTTTCTACCATCATCTAACCTCCAAAAATTGTTGATTCAAACCCATATTTTGACCAAAAAGGGGTAGCCAAGATATTACTCCTAAAATATGCATCACCAACATAGATAATAGTCCCAAAATCTACATAACTATGCCAAGTAACCAATTTTGATTGTTCTTAGGCTAGATTTACAAAATTGGGAAGTTAGTTATATGTGGATCAATTTAAACCCTAATTATTTTCTAAACTTGATTTGGTCATATTTAGCCACTATTTTGAATACCATGTCTATGGATTTAACCACTATTTCCCCTACAAATAAATCCTTTGATGTCACTCCATCCATCATCCACCCATTCATAGTAAGGACATGTTGAAATCACACCATAAATCTCGAGGACCTTTTCCTCTTGCTAGTGCATTTTATTTCTGGGAACCTTTCTCATACACTAAGGAGGGGAAGGAAGC
The DNA here is from genome assembly GCA_000966675.3 of Picea glauca. Taxonomy (NCBI): domain Eukaryota; kingdom Viridiplantae; phylum Streptophyta; class Pinopsida; order Pinales; family Pinaceae; genus Picea; species Picea glauca. The sequence goes on along the minus strand of JZKD02S0053838.1, from coordinate 6,914 downwards.
CAAGGACCTATAAACTACACTCCTAGCATGGATTATACCCCCAAAATATACATTGCTCCTTTTTGGTAAAAATATGGGTTCGACTGAACATCTTTTGGATGTCAAATGATGGTGAAAATGAGGTGAAATGGAGGCTAAACATGTTGGTAATGGTATATTTTAGTAAGACTGCTAGAAATTTCAAAAGTGATTAGTATCTAGGTGATAAAATCTATAGAACTATTTCTTAAAAATTAAATAATTAATAGGTTTCTTTCTATTGTTCTCAGCGTTAATTTTTAGAACAATGTTTTCTTGATTTGGAACATCCATCAGATAGCATTTAATCTTTCCTATTTATTGATCTTCAAAAAATTCAAAAACAAAATATCATAATAAAAATTAAATATCATCAAAAGGTTGTTGGGCCATTAACCTAGAGGGTTATTCCATTCCAAATAGGGGAGAGTCTTATTGGGCCTCTTCATTAGGATGAAACCCTAGTATTGATTCCTAAACATTCAACCCTATCAACATGATCATAGTAAGTGATCTAATTGATGTTAATGACCTTCCCTTCATGGGGGAAGCTCATGGAATGGAAAACCAAGGAGGAAACTTCCTTCTTCATGTACACATAACTACATCCTAACAAGATATTTCAGTCCAATGGGGCATCCACAACCTTAACATCAACAACAACTTACCTTCTAACTAACTATATGGGAACATTATGATATAAACCTTCTGGTTGAGAGGGTCTACCATCATATACATGACGGGTAATTATAAATAGGACAAGATCAAAAGATCCTAACTTCTTCTAGACATGAAAAAACATAATACACGTGGATGCAACCTCATCAATAATGGATCGATGAATGACAATGTTCTTAATGGTGATTTAAAGTTGGAAGGTAACAAAAGGGGGAATATGAGGCTCAAATTTATCGATATAAAAAATGATCATTCTATCATTCGAAGGATTGATCATGCCCATTGAAAATAACATAGCATTTTGTTGTGTAGGACAAGTCTGAAGGACTTATAAAGATGTGGGCATTCTATTTTAAAGGAACTTTGGCACCTTGGGGGAAAGATCGATAGTAGGCCAAGGAATTTGGAAAGGTCCATTATTAATGGGTGGAGGGTCATTTGATTTATTAGGTGATGCTTCATGGGGCATGCCATATTGGAAAGTTTGGGTTGAAAATGTTAATATCTACTTAGTTCATTTACAATATTTAGAAAGTACCATCTTTCGAAGGGTTGCAATTGGGAGGTTAAATAGGAGGAGTGGCTTCTGGTGTAGATATGAATCCTTGTTTTGGAAAATGGTTTCACAACACAACTGGTTGTGATGACAAAGGTGGGTTAGGTTAAGGGATCACATGTTGAGTTGGTTTCACTCAAGCTTTATCAATCAACTCCTTCAATAAAAGTAACTTAGGCATAAGGGTGCATTGATGGGTATAATGTCCATAAACACTACAATGAGGGAATTTAGGATAATCAGAATGAAACTTAGGGTGATTTTCTTGTTTTGGTTGGTAATTGTGATCTTGAATCTGATTTGGAGTATTCTAAATGTCTCCAATATTATTAGGTGGATGATTATGGTGTTAGTCATTATGTTAACCCTTCCCCTTATTTTATTTTTGTTATTATTATTGGGATTCTAGTTGGGAGGATTGGGGAAATTTTGTTGAGCACACACCTGAAATTGTAAGGGAGGTGTGGGTTGACCAAAATTAATTGGGGGTTGAGGTATCATGATTGGAGGCACTGAAGTTACTGACACATGGCCATGAAAGGGATAATATGAGTTCATGGTTTCCCCACTACAATAGGAAATAATACAAGTATGACCATGCATGTGTTGGAATGTGTTGGTGTGTAGGATGAATTGAGTAAGCTCATGCATGATCCATTAAACACACAATTGTAAATGTAGTAGTGATGGGAATAAGTTTTAATCTACCCATAGATACCTTTTCAATTTGAAATCACATCAACTTGAAAAACCTCTGTATTTCTTCCTAGTCAATGTGTTAACACTAGAAGTGCATTCACCAAGATCAACACCACATTGATCATAAATGAGATTAAGAAGACACGTGGCGATTTACTGAAGACAAATGAAAAAATGAAAAATTTACATTTGAAACTTGCTTCCACACTGCATGTTGACTTATGTATTATATGGGAAGCCACACCAACTACCAAATGATAAAGAATGTATTATGCTATCACTTTAAAAAATAACAAAACTCGAACTACTAAATTGAAAACAAAATAGAAGTGGTGTGATAAGCTAGAAAGAGAATTGTAGAGTATTGAACTTCTTGATACAAGAATTGGATAGTTTTACTTGCAAGTTATTAGATAAGGGTATGAATTTGCAATAATACCAATAAGAATCCCCCTGGGAAAATTGGTTTCCATCATTGAAACAATAGTGTCCAGTTGATGCCAAATGACCTTCTAGCTCTATATATTTCCCATATGACCATGTATGGTCCATATAGTGATGAATTCACCTCATATCTACAATCAAATGATGATATGGACTATGGGAATCCTATAACGCCCAGGTAAGGTAAGAAATTTGACCTAGGTGATGTGAATTAACTCAAAGAGAATGCCAATGGTCCGAAGAGAGAGAGAAAATGAATCAGGGAAGAGGGAAGTAAACCTAGCAAATCTGAATTGCTTAAATTGAGCGTTGAGAATGGAAACTCAACTAAGAATTCACAACAAAATTTTTTTAATAGCCACAAATATCAGACTTCTAAGGGAAATGGATGATGGACATTCTAGAGCTATTTCCATTCACAATTTTGTCAATGTAAATCATTTTTGGGCGACATTAACATAATTCCAATATGGGAATTTGATCATGACCAATAATTAAACTAATAATATAAATTAATCATGAATACGTAGCAATAATCTCACACATTGATTTTCATAAAAATGAAATCAAATAGAATCAATCACCATGAACTAAGAAAATTTACCCTGGAAACTCAAATGACAAAACCAACTCCAAATGGGGCTTACTTATTCATTATGGCAAGCTCTGGTTATATTTCTTTATTGGCTCTCTATGCCTTTTCCTCTCTTGGCCCAAAAAACCCATTGAGATAGGAAGTGAAGGAAGAAATACTGAGAGTTGGGGAAAGGGGAAGGCCAACAACCATGACCCTTCATTTTCCGTTCATCAACCTTCTCTCCTATTTTTGTTTTTCTATTTCATTTAATTCTCCTTTTTCCTCTCTTTTTCTTTTGTTTTATTCAACTTTCAAATCACATTGATTTACATAGTTTTCTAACCTTCATAAATTGCCAAATTAATCTTGCAGGCACAAGTTTTACAACTATTCTTGGTTTGGATCTATTTCAAATTATACACAAAAGTTGTTATTGTTATACATAAAATTAACTTAAATAGTATTATTTAATTTGATTATCATAAACCTTGTATACTCAATATTTATTTATATATTGATGTTAAAGTATAAATTTATGATAATTCTTAGTTATTTATCGAGATTAAAGAAACACCTTGTAAGAAAAACAATATTATTTATATTTTTTGTATTTTAATTTTAATATTGGCTTGAGTAAATTTTAATGACCATTATCATTAGTGCATGAGGATGGAGATTTCAAATATTAATGCTAAGAATATTTATATAAAAAATTGTTATTTCATTCTTATTATTTCTACTTTTTATATGAAAAACAATCTAATTAAAAATTGTCCTTACCATGGGTTACAACAAGATATTTAATATTTTATAAATGAAGGGATTATCCTCTTGTTAGTAGAAATTAATATTTGAACAACAACTAATTAAACTATTATTTTAAGCAAAGATTTCAACCCTAATCCTCCATATCTATATGAAGACCTTGTTTTAGCTAGAAAATATAAAAATACTCTGAAGACTTGGTCAAAAATTTGTTTGGTAACGAGTTAATCAAGCTCTACAGTTCTCAAGATATAATAATTTGCAATGGTCTAATGGAGTTTTCAAAATCCAACCAGATAACTTATATTCATGGGCTTGACAATAGTGGTGTAGATTATGTGATACCTAATATCCCCATGTACAACCAAATAGTAAATTTTGACCTCTTAAATGACCATGAGCTTGACCTTGATTAGAGACCGTTAACCCTAACTCTAAACTTTTTCACTCAAAAAATCCCCAATGAAGAGAATTTTGATAACCAAAAGCACTTGATATTTGAAAAAAATAAAGCTAATCTATTTTAAAGGATTAAAACAATGAATAAATATCATATCGAATAAGAACAATATTAAAGACCTCTATCATAATTTTATGGAAACCCTCTCTACTTCCAATATCAAGTTCTCTATTGAGACATTGTGTAAAAATGAAAGTAGAATGACCAAAACTTGGTATGATAAAGAGTGTAATATTTCTATAAAATCTATTAGGGATTCTTCTAATGAGTGATTGAAATCCGACAAGATAAAAAGATACAAAGCTCTAATTAAAAGGAAAAACAAATATCATATAAATAGAAAGAAATATAAGCTTTTGCACCTATCTAAGCTAGATCCTATGAAATTTTGGAGTCAAATTCTAACTCGCAAAACTAAAGAAAAAAATACATGATTCCCTTGAGGGACTATAATTCCTTCCTCAAAAATATTTACGAATCCCCTAATGTCATGGACAACATCCAAATTGTTTCTATAGAGGAAGAATTTTTTTCAATAGAAGACATAGAGTTTGGGGTTAAGTAGCTCACAAAAGGGAAAGAAAAAGACATTGAAGGCTACCAAGATGACATCTTAAAATTTGGAGGTCTATCCTCATCTTTCACATCAACAAACTCTTCAATTTCACAATCAAGAAGGGATTCTCTAAATGTTGGATTCAAAGCCTCATTGTGGTTATCTTTAAAAATGGGGATACAAACAATCCCTCTAATTATAGGACCATTTTGATTAGCCCCCTTTTATCCAAATTTTATGGAATTATCTTGGAAAAGAAGATCAATGTATGGCTAGAAAGCCATAGAAAAGGAGCTAAAGGCTAAGCTAGATTTAGGAGATATCATTGAACTGTGTACCATTGTGTTACACTTAGTATCATTAGGAAGGAGTGTCACACTAATAAAAACAATCTTTTGTGTTGTTTCATTGATTTTAGAAAATATTTTGACATAGTGCCTAGGTCTAACCTTTGGAATAAGTTAGAAGAGCTACAACTTCCTTTTGAGTTGAGAGATGTGGTGGTAAGGTTGTAGGAAAACACTACTGCCAAGTTTAGGAACACTGAGGGTTGGTCGAAAGAAATTGATTATAATATAGTAGTTAAGCAAGGTTGTCCCTTGTACCCTACCCTTTTTGGCATATACATCAACACGTTAGAGGGTAGTTTGGAAGAAGTAGGTTGTGTCGACCTTACTCTTATTGGTATAGTCATTATCCCTCTTATTTACATTGATGATATTGCTCTTATGGTGAGGAGTCCTATGATATTTACAACCAACTAAAAACCTCAAGGATTTGTGCTTTAGTTATGGTATGATTGTTAAAATTGACAAAACAAAGGTCATGATAATTAAAGACAAAAAAATCACTTACACTAATTTCATGTATGACAACAACAATTTGGATGAAGCGACTTCATACAAATATCTCAGAATTGATCTTATTCATAGGTTAACTAGAACTATAGCATTGGGAAAATGATAAATGGAGGGTTGAAAGCTTATCATGGACTTGGAAAAAATTGTAAATCAACAAACGATTGGCTATGGGATAAGAATAAAATCCTCTTTGAGGCTTTGGTCACTCCTGCTATCTTATATGGTTATGAAGTTTGGGGCTACAATATCTCTAGACAATTGTGGACAAATATAGAGTGAATCCAAAAGTGTTATATAACTTATAATCTCAAAATTAAAGGAAATGCACCCTACCCAATCCTCTTCATAGAAGCGAGTCTTTCCCCCATTGAGAGAATGACTATGACTAGGTACTTAATGTACAAGAACAAGATAAACAACATGGAATGCAAGAGGCTTCCTAATATGACTTCAAACTCTAGTAAAAACCACCTGTGAATCATGTGGGAGTGGCATAAAGATGCCAAGTCTTGGGTAAATCATTGGGGAATAAATGAATATGTCACTTTATAGAATAAAGCTAATATTAAAAATATTATTACATCTAAATTGGGGAATAAAGGAAGACATCACTTTGCAAGTATTGGCTAAATCATTGGGGCATAAAGATAGAGGTCACTTTCTAGAATAACGATGCTATTAAAAATATTATTAAATCTAAATTTAAGTAGAAATTGTGGTGAGATAAATAATGAAAGGATAAAAGAAAATTAAGATACTATAAGGAGGTAATCAACCCTAATCTAGAAGATCAAAAGTAACTCTTTGTTTTGACTAGTGTAAAAAATAAAATCAACATTGCTAAAACAAGAACAAACTCTCACGAGCTCCATAACAAAACAAGACATTGTACAATTCCCAAAACGTTGTGGGTCGAAAGAATTTGTCATCTTTGTGACACTAAGAGGGTTGAAAATGAAAACAACTTTCTCTTAGACTGTCTTACATACACCCACATTAAATCATAATTTCAAAATATTTGTTACAATACCAACCTTCCTAACCCTTTAACTCATCAAAACTATGGTGATCTAGAAACACTTTTCTTAAAGATTTTCAAACATTAAAATACAATTCTAAAGAAAACCAAGTAAGTATTTATCTCCTGAGGAAGCTATTTCGCTACATGCACCCTGCACAAAGACAAAACTGTTTGAGACAATTAAAAGTTTTAAAAAAGAAAAAAGCCCTGGACCCGACGGATGGTCGGTCGAGCTATTCTTACATTTTTTTGAGCTAATGGCACAGGACCTTTTAGACGT
>JZKD02S0053772.1:0-25870 GCA_000966675.3 Picea glauca | reverse complement strand
CACTTACTCCCAAAGACTTTGAAGTGTTTGATTGAAGCAGGTCTTCCATACCACAGTTCATAAGGTGTCTTGTCACTGTGTGGTCTGAGGTGGGCTTTGTTAAGAACATGGAATGCTATGTGTATTGCTTCTACCCAGTAGGTTTGACCAATGTTCTTCTCATTCATCATTGACCTGGCCATTTGCTGAACTATTCTGTTTTGCCTCTCAAGTACTCCATTTCATTGTGGAGTTCCTAGGATTGTGTATTCTCTCTTGATACCATGTTTATCACAGAATTCCTTGAAATCACTTGAAATAAATTCTCCTCCTCTGTCTGATCTTATTTCCTTTAACCTCTTGCCTGTTTGATTCTCAATTAAAGCCTTAAATATTTTAAAATTATCAAATGCTTCAACTTTTTCTTTGAGAAAAGCAACCCAAGTAAGTCTGGAGTAATCGTCAATGATCAACATAAAATAGTTTTCCTTCTTTGTGCCTTCCTGTCTTGATGGTCCACATAAATCCATATGAACTAATTGGAGTGGTTTCTCTGTTGAAGTAGAGCTCTTGGGTTTAAATTGTGTCCTGGTTAGCTTTCCTACCTGACAGGGTTTACACACAGAATATTGTGGCTTTGATATTCTTGGAAGATCTTTTACTGCCTCAATATTTTTGAGCTTGATTAAGTGGTCAAAGTTTATATGTCCAAGTCTTCTATGCCATAACCAAATTTCATCATGCTTTCTTAGATGACACTCTTCTCTATCTTTTTTTAGCACATATACATTGTTATCTGTCCTTATGCCTTTAGCCACAACTTGTCTGGAGTTTACAGACTTTATCTTGCAATCCTTGGAAGTGAACACCACTTCACGTCCTCTATCACACATTTGACTTACACTGAGAAAATTATGTTTCAACCCATCTACAAGCAGAACATCCTGAGCTTTTCCTTTTCCATTACTTAAACTTACCATCCCTTTACCCTTGATTTTACCTGGAGCATCATTTCCAAAGGTTACATTTCCTGATTTGCTTTCACTTAGAGATAGAAACTTACCTTTGTCTCATGTCATATGTTTGGATAATCCACTGTCAATATACCATGGGTTCTTTTGTCTTTGAGCTGACAGCACTAGTCCACACTTGTCATTTTATTTCTTCTTCCAAACCTTGACATTTTCAGCAGAAGGATTCAAATATAGCTCGTAGTTCCTTAAGAGACAGTTTGTAGCTTTATGTCCAAAATTATGGCAAGTGTAACATTTTGGTTTATTGAATAAAGGATCATAACGATTGTTATGCTTAACCTGTGTCCTTTTTCCATCCATCACATGATTCATAGTCTGTGATTGTTTGTTACTTGGTTGTCTCATTCTTTATTGTGGAAGATATCTATTCCTTGAGTGTTTTGATTTCTCATATCTAAACATTAAAGAACAGTTTACAGCTTTGTGACCAAAGTTAGAACAGAAAAAACAATATCCATAGAAAAATCCTTTGTACCTAGAAAATGGTTGTCTTCTTTGAGTAGGTTGATTTCTTCCATGCTGATGATTTCTTTGTTCTACAGTTTCAGTTCTGGTACTTTCTCTTTCACTCTTCCTTGGCAGTGGATTATCTTCCTCTGTTTCTCCATATTTGTTGTTGTTAATGAATGTAGATTTGACAAACTTGATGGAATATTTGTTGCTTGGTTGACTACAACTTGATCCTTCTTCATAACCCAAACCAGTTTTCAAATTTGGATTCCTTTGTTGATTCAGAATGGTGGTTAATCCTTCTGAGGCTTTAATGCTTGGAAGATTTTGGAGATACAATGCTTTGAACTTCTCCATCTCTTTTTTGGTCTTTACTACCTCTTCTTCCAAGGCTTCACATCTTGCCTTCTTCTCTGATAACTATTGTTTCAGAATGTCCTCTATTTTCTTTGCCTCTTATAACTCCACCTTTAGCGAGGCAAAATTTTCATCATTCTTTTCAAACCACATCAAAAACTATTTTTGTTTTATTTTCTCGAGTCTGAGTCTGTCAATTTCTTCTAAGGCACTGATTAGTTCACCTTCCATATCAGTCATAGCATCTTCATCATTAGCATCACTTCCTGTGATTTTATTATCATAATCCTCTTTGGCCATAAGCATGAAGTCATTTACCTTACCTTCACAGGAAGAGTCATTATCTGTGTCTTCTGAAGAGTCATCATTGTTTACACATAAACTTTTCTTTTTATCAAATCTTTTGAATTTGTACTTCTTTTCACCTTCAGAATTTTGATTATGCTTCTTGTGTGGACACTTAGATGAAAAGTGACCTATATTTCCATAGTTAAAACACTTGAAGGGCAAATTTCCTTGATACTTTCCTAATCCTTTCTTTAGTCTTCTCACATATTTTGCTTCAATTTCATCAGGCTCAGAATCCTCATCCTTATCTTCTTTAAATGATGCTTCTCTAGAGGTGGGTTTATCTTTACCTATCCTCATTTCATATGCAGTCAACGTTACTAGAAGTTGATCAAAAGATAAATCTTTTAGATCATTAAGTAATTCTATAGTAGAGACCTTCGGATTGAACCTATCTGGTAGAGATCTCAAAATTTTCTGAACTAAAGAGGGTTCCTCAATTTTTTCACCAAGTGCTTTCATTGCATTTACTAGTTCTTCAACTCTCAGAAAGTACTTCCCAATAGTTTCATCCTCTTTCATATTTAGTTGTTCAAACTGTACTCTGTAGTTTTGAAGCTTGGCGTCCTTTACCTTCTCATTACCTTCATAACTGCTAATGAGTTTGTCCCACATTTCTTTGGCAGTTTCTAAGTGCATAACTTTTACAAATTCTACTTCTGCAAGCCCACTCAAAATAGCATTCATAGCCTTAGCGTTGAAGTTGAACTCTATCTTGTCATCCTTATTAGCTAGTACAAATGGATTTACATAACCGGTCTCGACCACATCCCATACATCTGCACCTAAATCCATTATGTAAGTTCTCATCCTAACTTTCCAGAAGGCAAAGTTTGTTCCATTGAAAAGGGGGGCCTTATTGGTTGAAGTTCCTTCATGGCTTGACATGTTTAAGCTTACTGATCTACCTTTAGATAAAAGGAACCAGCTTTGATGCCAATTATTGGACCACTTAGAGGGGGGGGTGAATCAGTTGTTACCGTGCTTAAACAATTATGCTTATTTTAAACTCTTTACAGAGAACTCAATGACAATCACAATAATGCAAGGAGGTAAGAAATAGAAAATTCAACATCATTCACACACATGAAATATACAAAGATGGATATTTCCTAAGGAAACCCATAAAGGGTAAAAACCTATTCTTCTTGATATGATAAGTAATCTTTAGATTTTGTACATTATCATATTTATGAGCTCCAACTCATTGTGAGGCTACCACATCTGTCTTGCAAGATGCAACTTGCTAAGAGAACCAACTCTCTAGTTTCTCTAGCACCTACTAGAAGGAAGCACCAACTCCCTGAGTGTTCCAGCACCAACTTCCAGTCACACAGGCACCAACTTGTATAACAGAGAACAATATTTCTCCCTTGCACCACCCTTCCACCCTAGTTTTTCTGGTTGTAACTAGATGGAAGCTACAAATCCCTATTCTTCAAGCACCCACTTGAAACTCTGAGGACACCAATACTGCCAAGCACCTCCCTACCACCCTGAAATATAAATCTTTGACTTTTACAACTTATCATAGTGGTACAACATTTATCTATGGCTTACCAGTCACATCATTTTTTAGTTACACTACTCTGCTCTGCCTACATCAGTGCCTCTATGCTCGCATATTTTTTAGCATTCTGATCTTCTACTCTATCTCTAAATGTGCACCTCAAATTTCTCTTCTTCTCTCAGATATTCATCTATGTTCCTCGCTTCTTCTACACTTCATCTCCTGCACAGCATGATTCTACATGTATGCATCACACACAATCGTAGCACCCATCTCCTCTATGTTCTGCGTTTTTGTATTCTCTATGCACCTTATGCATCCCTCATGTGCAATGCCTTTGCATGCTCTTTATAGTCACTATTTTTACCCAACAGGTTGTTCACTGCATATCTACCTCACACCCGCATATCTCCACAATAGAATATGATTCATTTGCAGTTCTACATGCCTTTCTCACATCAAGTCATCTCATGATCATCATCACAACTCTTCATCTTCTCTGGCAGTTCTGTTTCCTGTGAGTTCATAATCAATGGTTTTTATGCTAAGATTCATTAGCCTCTCTGGTAGTCGAGACTCTTTATCTTCTCTTTCATTATCGAATCTCTTCATCATCACTGGACGTTATCCTGAGATTCCTTGGCTTATCTGGTAGTCGAGACTCTTCGTCTTCTATGTTGGTCACCCTAAAGCCTCTTCAAATTATCTGTGTAGAAACAATCAGTGGTTTATATAAATTCCCTAGAGAACCTACGCACCCTCATGCTTTTGGCGCCTTTTCCCTTTCTGTGAAAAACTACACAGTGGGCACTAGCTCTTCTAGTTTAGCCCCTTCCTTTCACGTGACCATTGGCGGTGACCATTTGCCTATCCAATAGGTGCTTCATAACTCGTGACCTCAGGGATCTTGGTATGAGACATCTCGACTCTCCCAAGTCACGATATCTGAAATGGAGTGTAGATGGACTAGCTCCTTCCTCTCACATGACCACGAGTTGTGACCGAAGGCTAAACATAAAGTGATTTCGGGATTTTTCATATCGTGACCTCCTGTTGTGAGTTGCTTTCAAACTCCTGAAATGTGAAACTCTGCAATGGAGCTTAGCAGCGCTAGATCCTTCACTTCTCTTCCTCTGATGTGACCACAAGCTATGACCAGGGGACAAACACGAGAGTCTTTTGCGATTTCTCATATCGCGACCTCCTGATATGAGTTGCTTCCAAACTCCCGAAACACGAAACTCTGAAATGTTTCATATCAGATCAATGGTTGAGATCTCTCCCTCTGATCGACGTTGCGATCAATATCGTGGACTCTGACTTCATCTCATATCAACGGTCCAGATCCTAGTGATCCAATGATCCAGATCATTTCGTGACTTCACATATCATGAGTTCCTGTGTCATATTCCTTTGACTCCTCCAATGTGCAAGTCAGCGAAATTCCAATCGCTCGCCACATGTCCTCTGGCTCCAACGGCCAGGATTGTTTCACAACCTTGCGTATTGCGAGTTCCCACAACTCACACCTTTGACTTCTCCAATTTGCGAGTCAACCAAATTCCAATTGCTCGCCATGTGTCCTCTAGCTCCAACGGCCAGGATCATTTCGCGACCTCACATATCGCAAGTTCAAGGGGTTAGAGAACCTTCTTCCTTTTACCTTTCAGTCAGCAAAATGTTGATATTTCGCCACATGTCATATCTGACGATGGACAATTCTAATGACTTCGGAACTTGTCTCGTGCACTTTCCTTAGGATCCAACAGTTGTTGGTATACGCACTCAGATCTAATGGCTAAGATCTGATATCCTCATCTGCGCTTCCCTGGTCACTGGATTCTAATCCAATGGCCATTGTCGCTCCTCCTTATGAGCTTACGCTTCCTCCCAACCTGGAAGAATGACTAAGTTTCAAAGGCCTCAACCTTTGAACCTTTTGTGAGTCCTTCTCTTGGACCTTGGCTGCACTTCTGGAAAGTGCAAAGTGCTATCTCTTCTAAGATTTTTTGTTACTGCATATTGTTTTCTCCTTTCCTGTTTGTCATCGATGCACACGCACGCTATTCCTCCTGAGATTCTCGAGCTTTCTCTTTTGTGTCTTCGTTTCTTTTCTTTCCATGCACACTCTACCTGTAAACCTGTCAACATCGTTGTTGTTCTTGCCATCTTGTTTGTCATTGATGTTGCATTTTCACTGTTGTTCTTGCCATCAATGACAAGCATACTCTTCCTTTTTTCTGTAAACATGCTAACATACAGAGGTTCTATAATGAATTACTAGGAATATATTGATTTCGTGCAGCACCTAGTTCACTTTTCAAAGTGATTTCTCACTCACTATGTTCTAAAACAGTCTCCTACAGCCAGTTGGTAGTGCGAAGTAGGGTTCCACAGTGTTTTGCACTACAAATTCGTCAAAGTGTTGTGTGTGAAAGATTCGGTCAAAGTCCGACCTGATTCTCAGCAGTAAAGGATTGGATTGTTGTTCCAACCAATGGAATTCTATGGTATAAGTCTCCTACACTCATGAGGATGCTTTGGTGCAGCTATTGAAGACCAAAAACTAGGATAGAGATTGACTCCATGAAAATAGGATATAGATCCTGAATATTTGTAATTGATTTGATTAGGATATTTTGTAGGTATTTGATCCTCTCTTTTTGGATCTGATAACTAGCATGTAATCTTATTTAATCCCACAGAGGCAACAATGCTAAAGGTTCGAATTTGAATTCCCATACGTACTCTTTGATCTAAACCTTTTTTGATATATCAAGGAATGATAAGTTTCTTCCATTGGATATTGTTCAGTACTTCTTATTATCTTTCATTTATGTACTTGTGAGTTTGAGCTTTTGTTCATTTCAATGTTTATTTTGTGATTGATAATTGTCCTATTATTTTTGCATAGATAAACAGAGTCACAAATCTTGTTGGTTATATCTGACCTGTTACATGTATGGTTTATAGATGTGGTATTGTTGGTATAATTAGTCTTCTTCATTCATTTCAGTTACAACTTCCTGAGTAGTACCCTTTTGGTGGCCTTGTTTTGTCATGATTTATCCAAATATATATTGAATTGAAGATTGAGTGTGTGAGGTATTCACTTTGATCCATTTTCTACATACATTATTGAGTTATTGATTAAGTTACCAGGCTCTTTCGAATCACAGCCAAGAAATACTCTTGGAGTGATAATAGAAACCTTCGATAATAACAAGTTCTATGGAATAATTTTAAAAAAAAAAACCCTAAAAGTGCAATATGTACAAATCACTGCATAGCCTTATGGATTATGCATAGTACTTCTCTAGGCAAAGAAAATTTCTAGGCTTAGGCCAAGGGTTTCTTTGGTAAACAACCTGTAAAGATCCCATTTTAGGAGGAGGTCGAGAATCCATAATCACATCTTCAAGGATAGCCTCATACAAAGTTAATTCAATATCCAAGACATTAGGACTCGACAAAAAACACATACCAGAGCTCAAGGTATCACAAATAGTAAGATCATACTCAAGAGGAAATGTCATATTACTCAAGGAAAAAGGGGAATGGAAGAGCTCACATCCCCCCATTAGATACAACACCTTATTAGTTTTTGATACCTTGTCTTGAGAAATCTAACATGAATGTAAAGGATATTTCTTGTAAGAAATTGAACGTTGAGGATAAGATGCCACATAATTCACCCATGGAAGGGAAGAGACTACTTGAACACTAGGAACATACAAAGGAGAAACTTGAGCTAAAGCCAAAATAGGATGGCGATTATCATACAAAATATGATCAATAGTGACAATGCTTCCATTGTGAGGGAAATGCATCACATGAAAGAAATTATACACCAAAACATTCATAACATAAACATAATCACGCCCAAGAATAATATTGAAGTCTAAAGGGCCTGGCACCACTAGCAGATCAACTAAGATATTCTTCCCACCTAACGTAATAGGAAACTAAGGAATAATCCACAAACATTCACTAGGTATTCTATTGAAATCCAGAAACTCATTGGTAGCTGACACAATCTTGGGAGAACCCAAAGCTTTCCAAGTCTAGGAGGAAAAAATAATTATAGAGGGCCCTCCTTCATCTACAATACATCGACAAGTTCTAGTTGAATTAACTTTAACCATTATCTAAAAAGGTGCAGAAGAAGGAAGGTGAGGCTCAACAAGATCATTCCAATCAAAGGAAACCATCCTAGGACTTGTAGGGAGAGTACTCGAAGATAGTGGAATACCCCTTGTTCATAAGGTATTGAATAGGAAATGATAAATATGTAGTCTATAGATGCATCACTTCCAAAAAGGAGAGTGGGATCGGAAAAATATTGCATTGTCTCGATCACTTTGGTAGACATGTCACTCTCCAAGAGAAGAGTGGGATCGACTGAAGGTTTCATTGACACGACCACTTTCTCAATCATTGGTTGAAAAGTGTCTGAGACAACGGGGTCAAGGGACATATCACCCCAAAAAATAGGAGTGGGATCAACCAAATATTTCATCAAGCCGACCACTTCATCAACCGTTGGTTTATGTTGTTGGGAAATCGAAGATGACTGAAAACTAGAAGGGCCTTTAGAAAAGGACCATAGTCTCCGTACAACAAGAATACCAAGGCACAGATAAGTAAGGTGATCTCCCTTGAAACTATTACAAGGGAACTTGGGATTACATCCTATTCGTCTAGGTTTCTCAATAGTATCGATGCCCCCAGTAAGACTTGCAGCGGTTGGTTACTTACACCCGGATTGACTTGAAAAGGTTGGTGACTTGTCTTCAACATGACACGTAGAGGTTGTAGACATAACTCCAACATGACTAGCAAAGGTTGGTTTTGATCTCCTAGCATGATTGATAGAGGCTGGTTACTGAACTCCAGTATGACCTGTAGGGACTTGACTCCTTTCTCCAGTATGACTTACAGAGGTTGTTTACTTGTGTTCAACATGACTTGCATAGGTTGTTGACATAAATCCAACATGACAAGTAGAGGTTGGTGACCTAATTTTAGAATGACTCATAGTGACTCGACTTGGGCTCCCAACATGCTTGTATAGGATGGTTTCTTGCCCCTAGCATGACTAGTAGAGGTTAGTGAACTATTTCCAGTATGACTCATAGTGACTGGACTTATGCACCCAGCATGACTCGTAGAGGTTGGTGACATGTCTCCAACATGAATATCAGAGGTTGGTGACTTCATTCCAGTATGTCATGCAGTGACTAGACTTATTCCTTTATCATGACTCACAGAGGTTGGTGATACCTCTCCAATGTGACTATCAAAGGTTGGTGACTTCATGCCAGTATGACTTGCAGTGACTAGGCCTTTGCTCCTAGCATGACTCACAGAGGCTGGTGGTATATATAAAACATGACTCACAGAGGTTGGTGACCTAATTCTAGTGTGACTTGCAATGACTGGAATTTTTCTCCTAGTATGACTTGCAGAGTCTCGTTGCTTTCCCCTAGCATGGCTTGCAGCAGCTAGTTTCAAATCTCCAACATGACTAGAAGAGGTTGGTCACTTCTTCTTCTTACTCTTCCTGTTCCTATTCCTTTTAGACTTTTGGTTACCAGTAGCTAGAATTTCACCAGTAGAGGAAGAAGGAGGAGAATTAAACTTCGTTGGTGTCAAATGTGAAGGATCAACATCCATTCAATCCCCATGACATAAGGTGCTTATATAATAAGAATAAAGGGAATTCAGGACATTCATATTGATCCACAACCAAATCAGTAGTCCTACATTCAACCCAGGAATGTTCAAAGTGGCCATCAAGGTTGCACCAACGTTTCCAAATAAAGGAAAATAAAAAGAATCCCCTTGGGAAGGCGGCCCTTGGTTGGTATCCTCAAGAAATTTTTCCATAACGTTCTTATGCACAAATTCTCCAAAACTTCATCACAAGTGGATAAGTTCCTAAGTCCAAAGTAATGAAAAAGTGAAAAGGGACTTCCAGAAATTGGTACGGGTTGATCAAGTCCCGAGATTGATGAACGAAGGAGTGAAAAGTAGTCACCCCGACCTCCACTTACCATCCCTACTGGTGAAATTAAGCATCACTTTGCAGGGCACCATCGAGGGGTACTAATAGTGTGATAAGACATATGCCTCAGGTACCACAAGAAACCCCCCACATTCACCTCTGTTAAACCTAGGAAAAACAACTAAGGATACCAAATCGAAGTCAACATATAGGAGGTACAGTTTATAGTCAAGATATAATGTATCGGAAGGTGTAACACACCGAACCCCCTAAGTACCCTTTTAAGGGGTGGGGTGGTAAAATTTCACCTTTTCTCAATCATCTCAAAACCTCTTCCCGAAGGCACCATTGTCTTCTGCTAGTTAAGAGATTTCAAATGACTATTGTCATGCTCAAAATCAAGCTATAGATAAAAGTTTATGGCCCCTTAAAGTTTCTGGGTCCTCACTCACCATATCCACCTCATTCCCATGTGGAATCAACATGGCTCTCTATCACTAGCACTGTCTGACATGGCATTGACGTGGTGCCCGCCATGGGGTTCATTGAGCCCTTTCTTTGTCAGAACTTCCAAATCGACTACTATCATTTAATCATGTACCATCTCCAATCAATGGCCTGGATCATCTCTCAGATTGATTTTGTTGGAGTGAATCTCCTATGAATTCACAACCCACACTAATGGACAGTGGGGATCTGGTCCTTAATCCTCCAATTAACGACTGATATATAAGGAAACATATTAAAGGCATTTATTCCCAAATGGGCCTACTCTCATCCCCAAAACCAATCAATTGTTGAAACACGTCATCCTGTAGGATGTGTTATTTGTCACTTGACATTACATGTGGCCCTACCATCTAGCATGACATGTGGCACACATAACCTAACGCAAAGTTCTGCCTCAAAATCCCAATTCACCTTGACACATGGAAAAACACCTACCTGAAACATGGACCAATCCCCGTGTGACACATCATCCTCAAGAATAACTTTCTCCACTCAAACATTGACATTGGTTTATTGTGCATTCTTTGGGGTCACATCATTGGAATGTGTCCTCCTCTACTTGTAGGCTAATAACCAAAATCAACGACTGGGATTTAATCTTTCCTTCTTGCTAATCTATCGTCAAGATCATCCCTCAGAGTACCTCCCATCGAATTCTAACCTCTCTGGATCCAATGGATATCATCAACTGAGATTACTCTCTAATTGTTTGACGACTCTTTCTCTCTCTCTCTGAGGCCTCTCATCATAGTGCCTCTCCACAAATCACTCTGGCCATCTCCCCTCCAAAGAACGATCTAGATATTTACAACCTATAGATATAATGGTTAAGATTAAGGCACCTATCACTAGAATTAAAACGGATATGGGATAACACCTAGTCCTCTCTACAAATTACAGGCTAACACATGTCAACCTCTGGGACATGTTGGCACCTTTTATGTTCAACAGGTGGAACCATCCACGTCATCCTCTTAATCCCTCTATTAGGATATCAACGGTCTATATCTCCTTTATGAGTTTCTCTGTTCATGATAGATCAATGATCCATATCTTCTCTCGGAGTTTCCCCATCCATGATAGATCAATGGTCTATATTGGCTCTCGGAGCTCCCTTGTTGGAGTGTTTCTACTTTGGCCTCCAAAGAAAATATGAACATCGGACTCAGATGATTTTCGCCACCTGGAATCCATCGCCACCATGTACCTTCCACATGTACCAGTATCCTAATAATACACATGGCACATTCATACCCAAAGGAATTTGCCTCAAAATGGAAAAAAATCTATGAAATGTGGAACCATATTTAATTGACACTTGGCACCACCTACATCATTACACGTGGGATGAGGTGGGTCTACACGTCATCACTGGGTATCTATTTTGATATTTTAGGTGTTAACACATACCCCAAGAACGTTGGTTGGGGTGATGTCATCCCCTTATCGCTACTCACCAAGGAACCTATTAGACCTCTACGAAAGATCGATGGCTATGATCAAATATCATTCTAACATTGATAAATGATCCAAATCTTCCCTCAGGATCCCTCGTTCGAAGTGCACCTCCTCCAAGACTGCAATTTACTATGAAAGATATCCTATGATGGACGAATAGGATATTCTATATCGGGAGAATTTCACAGATCTTTAAAGCTCTCCAAACTACACATAAACCTTCCAAAGTTACAGGGAATTTTTTCCTCCATTCTTTTAGCAAGCAACAAGCCTTGCTACTTATTCACCCAAATGAAGATTGCATTCCACAAAACCATTCATAAAAAGGAGAGGTTAATGAAACCATGTCTATTTTCCTTCTTGGGCCTTCAACATGCTATTATTACATTATCCCATTCCTTTAGGAAATTATTGTTCATTTCTTAACTTTCTAGACTCTTTTCTTTTCACAAGCATCACACTACAACAGTACTTTTCTACGCACTGATGAGGCAAAAACATATCAATATATATAGGTTTATATTCACAAGAGGAAATCAATTGTATTGTTTCTTTAATAAATTAAGATAAAATGCCGGGTGCTTTTGCTTGTAAAGTTAGTTGTGGACCCTATTTATCTTCGTGTGTTAGTTGTTTGTTTCGGCTATTCTGGGACCCCATGCCGTAATGGGGGGTTGGGTGGGGTTTTCCCCCCCCACAACTATCGTCAGGGGGGTCTAGGGGGGGCGACGACAATTTTTGTATCCCCCCTCGGCGAGGGATTCCGAGGAAGCGCCCCCAAAGTGAAATTTTGGGAAAATTTAACTTGTAAAATATTGTAATTTCATAATCAATCTGGATCGTTCATTATAAGGTCATAGATATAACAGTAGAATTTGGTTTAAGTATTTTTTCCCTAGAAGGAAACCCTCTTTTATGAGGGAATTGTATTGTGGATGTGTTTTATCATGAATATTCTATTATGAGAGAGGAGACTGTGAGAGAAAGAACAGGAAGTTACAGTGGGTGTGTTTCATGTTGTATCCCTTCATTTTGATGGATAATAAAAAGGAAGGACCTAGAAATTTCTCTAGTGGATGTAGCCTACACTAGGTGAACCATGTATATCTGTGTCTCTATTGTATTGTGTATCTTCTGTGTTTTATTTCCACATTTTTTTTATTTTATTTCTCTGTGATCCTGTTTTCTAACACATACACACAATACACATGCAATCCATTTTAGACGTATTATTATACAAGTACAATGACTTCCAATAGAAAAATATCAACACATTTGACTAGGTATACACAGTTACACACAATCGCATGCATCAATCCTTTATCTCCATTTAATTACATGGAGTGAAGATATACTTATCTGTTACAAGTTATATCCAACCAACTGATTGTGGGTGTTCTCCTTTCCACCCAACCATAGGCTATGCATGCTCATTTACTTTGGCAGTAGGCCACCCCTATTCCAAGCCATGATACCATGAGGAGATTCTCTGCAATCCCTCGTGCATTCACTTGAAACAACTATTTTCCTCGGGTCTCTACATGATTTGTCTCCCTCTCGCCCTCGCTATTTTCTGGTCCTTCTCCCCTTTTTCCTTCCTCGTGCGTCCCTCGCCCATTATCCCCTTGGGAAGGTTCTCGACCTGTCCCTTCTTTTATTCTATCAAAAGGAACCTGTGGGTCAATATGGCTACATACTTGGTACTCTTGTGTACATTTTGTTGGTAGCCTTTGTTGTCTTAGCCAGATTTCCCATACCTGCCTTCATTGAGGGTGGTGGGTTGTTCAACTACCAACCCCTTCCCATTAACCGTTTGTATTCAACTACAAGTTAAAGGAAGTATGAGCATTTCCTTCACATTACTTATCAAGGTTTCTTTGTATATTTTACACACGAATCCCACTTCTTGGCCCCCTCACAAATCCCCCTCACGGTATCATGGCTAGTAATTTCAAGGCTTCACCCCATAGTCAGTAGATTGTCGTTTTAAATAAACGATAATATAATTACAATGTTTATATGCCAAAACATGTAAATCATTAATCATGATTAATTTCATATAATCAGAGGTTTAGGAAAGGGGGGTGTTACAATATCCTCCCCCTTCAAAGGAACATTGTCCTCGGTGTTCTTTTTCAGTACACCTGCTATGCCTTTATCCTTCAACTACTTCATAATCATCTTCCTTTTATTCATAGTCTATTCCTTTCCCAAAATTTAGGCATTAGCACATACCTACAACAATTTCAACAGTAGGAATATCATTCACAATTTCATGCAAAACATTTTACTGTTGTTCATAATTTAAGTAGAAATTTTACATATCAACACAATAATTATCTTGTAAATTTCATGGATTTGCATCCACATGGTTTTCATGTTTACTCGGCTCACTATTTTCCTTGTCATACCCATTGTGTGCATGATCTCAATTAATAGACAACAAAATTTTCAGAGACTCCATCGAGTGTTACAAGAGAATCCCCCTGTGGATAAGTGGATTTCCTCTTGGATACTAGACCCCTATGACCAAGAAAAAAAAGTGTTATTGTGGACATTGACATTCCTTTTCATGAAGATAAACTATTCAAAGAAGAAGAAGGAAGAATGGTAAATACATTTTACTGACGTTTGTCCTTGCTCAATCCAGGTTGATCTTGATCTCCAAGTTCTTCAGAAGGTCCTGCAATACAATGAGCAACAACAACGGAACATACTTCCTACTCTACCATGATTAGCTTCATAATGGATCTATAAAATAAACAAGTTCATGAAATGTACACAAACTTTAAAGGAAACAAGCCAAGCATAGATTTATATTAATGAAAACAAAGTGAAATGCTTACAGCCATAGATGTAGATGAAGCAGCTTCACCAAGCTCTCTTTGTCCAAACCCTTGCTCAAATAATCCACACACAGAATGATGATGTTTCAATGATATCTCCCTTATGAGATCATAAGTTTGATGCCTTACAATGTATCCATATGATTTTACCATGAGAAGGCCTCCTTATATAATCTTGGAGATACCTAACCACCTTAGAGATTCTTGGGATAGGTTGAGGATATTTCTCCATCAGTTGTGGATCCTCCCTAAGATGTAACCTTGACCTCAGATTCGAATCCAACCTATTTCCAAGATAAGGGGGATTTTTCCTTGATTCTCTTCAACAGCCCAAAATTTTCTCAAATAGGTCAGCGCTCCCCCAAAAGGGTGCATAGAGTGTTGCAACGCTCCCCCAAAGAAGGCTAGGGAGCGTTGGCACTCCCTGAAAGTGGGTAGGGGAGCACTACCCAAAATTCCTTCAAAAAATCCTAGCGCTCCTCCAGAAGGGTGTACAGGGTGCTACAACGCTCCCCCAAAGGAGGGTAGGGAGCGTTGGCACTCCCTGACAGTGGGCAGGGGGGTGCTTCCCTACAAAATTCATTTTAAATTAGTTTTCTTCATGGAAAATGCTTTGTACTCTTCATCACATGATTTATCTTCCTTAAACCAGTCTTTGAAGGTGTCTTAAGTGTCCCTGTGATGTCATTAGAGACATGGCATAGGCAAGATGGCAGTTTGATGTTTGCGACACTTGCGACCAAAAATGTGACACTTGAGACACTAGTAATGATGACAATGGGTCATCATTGAAGTGAGTAATTTTGATGTGTAACAGATTGACCCCCAAAGTAGGAAGTTAGAAGATGGAAACTGATGACTGAAGTACTTTGTAGACTTTTTCAAGCAAGGGTATGGACTCAGAGAACCTGATAGAAGCTACACACAACCATCAAAAAAATATTATGATATGTTTCAAACCCAAGGTAGGCATACCTATGCTTGAGTGAAAAAGACTTTCAAGGTATGCCCACCATAAAATACACTGCAGATCCATAATTATATTGACAAAAAGGTATAGCCACTTAAGATACAATGTGGATCTATACTCCTATGACCTGAACTGATCGTAGCCATGAAGAATACACAGTGGATCTATGAGACGATAAGACATAGCCATGACCAATACAAAGTGGATCTATGTGACAGTATATGTGTCAACGTTAAAAAGAAACTACGTCGCAACCTGGGCAAAGTACATATAAGAGTGATGACTCAACCCAGGATCTTCTTACCGATCCTAATGTAGTACGAATCTAACCATGTGAATAGATTTCCTAATGTTGAACATGACAGAAACCACTCGATTACCGGTCAATGAGGTAAATCGTTAACAAGTGCGAGGAAAATCACTATTTATGTCAATGATTCCCAAGGTACTCTAGTACATTCCAACGAATGTGAATGGATGAACTGAAGTCGAACATCCGTGGAATCATCCGATCAGAGGTCAATGATGTAAAACCACTGTCAGATGTGAGGAGGCCTACCATTGAGGCATCTAGGTCCCAAGGTACTATCTGGTTTCTAAGTCTAGTTCTTAGATAATGTGTTGAAGTCGACAGGAATAGACTCGTCGAAGGAGGGCCTTGGTGTATCCCCCATCAATGAAACGAAACTGACACGGAGATGTAATTGGTGGATCAAATGAACATGGAATGACACGGGTATTGAAACAAGAATTTGTGATGGTTGACTCTTGAGGCAGATACTTCCCTTGAACACTAAGGCATGATAGCATAAACTTGACATGGACCAAAACATGATGATACAATGGATACTGTGACTTTCGTCGAGTGACCCAAAGGAGTAAGAAAACTCAGAGGATTAGTTCAGTGCAGAGGTTCAGTGGATTAAAATGCATGAAAATACAAACTGTCATGTTCAAGGGCGACCATAAGAGTGACCTGTAATGTTCCCAAAAATTGCTTGGCTTGCTTCCTTCAATCTTTTCCCCCATCCAAATAGACGAGTACTTATTTTTTATTTAACGAGATCGAGGAGGGTAACACATGTTCGATATAAATTACCTTTGGTAAATCCCTCTTCCTTTGTTTAACGAACTAGAAGAAGTAAGGGTTTAGTCCCATATGGGCCCTTCAATGTATGATTTGTTTAACGAGTCCAGAGAAGGTAAACTAGGTGGTTTTTCATATTTAGAGAGTTTGAAAATGACTTAAAGATGAATCCAGTGTTGTCCTTTTATGTAATGTTAGTCTCGTGAGGCCGAAAAAGAGATAAATTATCACTTGAAAGACACCCTTTCAAATCTTTTAATGAGTGGGAAAGCAAGCAAGATCACTCGACAATATTTTTATGTTTAGAGAGTCTGAAAAGAGCTTAAAGGAGACTCCAGGGGGTTCCTTTTTCGTATAACCTTTACGAGCCCGAAAAAGTGATAAAATTCTACTCTGTTACATTCTCATGTTTTTACGAGCACGAGAAAGAACAAAGACTAAGCTCGGTACTCTGCCCCAACTTGAAAGCTAGTGGATTAACTCAAGAATGATCATCAAAGGTTGGATACATGCCCCCCAAGCTTCAATTCATTCACCGACTTTGAGGTTGTCACCAATTTCTGTACTAAATGGAGAAAAAGGATAAGGGTGGATGAAATGAAGGTTCAAATATGAGACCTAATGAAAGACTCAACTCGACATCTACGAGATCTGGCTAAAGACTTGACCTGACAGGAGAGGTGATTGTTTCATTTTTTAACGAGATTGACACAAGAAAAGAACTATGTTCAGGAATGCATAGTAGATTTTGTATCAACGAGAAAAATGTGGGTAGAATCAAGTTTACTCTCTATAGGGAGAGTAGGATCGATTGATAATGACATCATGATCAACCGGACTGACCGATGAAGAGACCAGAGCAACCACTTTGGCACTCATCAGAGGAGGAGTGGGATTGATGGCACTCTTTAGATGAAGGGTGGGACTGACCAATGTCGGGACTGGATCAGTCACTTGGGTTTCACTTTTCAGATGAAAAGTGGGGCTAATTGATGACGGAACTAGATCAGCTACTTTGGTTAGTGGTTCAACCGAAGATGAAACTAGATTGACCACCTGATCAACCAAACTGACTGGGGATGGAACCAGATTGACCATTCTATCAACTAACGATGGGTTGGGGGAAATCTTATGATAACCAGTTGGAAGTTGAATCTTTTCCAAAAGAGAAGAAGCCTCGTCCATACGAGGACAAAGGTGAGAATAATGATCACCTTCGCATAACATACAAGGAAATTTGAAAATTGTCTTCTTCTTGCCAACCTTAACGTCACTAGTTGACGAGACGTCACCAGCATGACTAGCAGAGGCCGATGATGTGGAGGACAAAATTTCTAAGACCATGGAAATCCCTCAGAAAGTGGTCACCCTTACAAAGACTGCAAGGGAATTTGGGTTTCAAATTCTTCATTTTAATCTTTTCGACCTCATCAACACTCCCAGTACTATTAATAGTAGTTGGTTGTTGGTCATTTTCGGGTTCTTCTTCATCTTCTCTTTCTATTTCTTCTTCTTCTTATCAACCTGGCTACTTGCTTTAGAGATTTCACTAGGCGAAGAAGGAGAAAGGGAAGGAGACTTAATGGGTGAAGAAGGTGAAAATTTGACATGAGGTTGATGTTTGGGTGGTGTACTTACATATGAAGAATTAGGTGCAGATGAATCACTAGGAAGATTCGAGATCACCGGAGTGGGGAACAAACAAACCGATAATCCGATGGTGAGTCCCGGAAGACTCAGTGTGTCAATGTACAGAGGACCAATGTTTCCAAAAGAATGTGAAAGGTTCCCCAGGACAAGGGGTTCCTCCATTCGTACTCCTAGGATTTGATGCCATTAACACTTACTCGACCTAAGGTCCACTAAGTAAAACAAACAACACACGCTATGAATCTAAGAAGTAAACAATCAAACAAAACTTCCCACAATGAAACCACTAGTTGGTGATGAAATCCAACGTCGCGAGATCAATATAGGAAGGGGCAGGGATACATCGGGTGGATTAGTTACATTGGAAACCTTCTTAACGGACATACGCCTTGGTGCAAGCTTCCACAAAGTAATTGTGGATTTACCCTCCAAGGAGCCCGAGTGAGTTTGATCAACATTTGTTCCAGGTACAGTGAGACTTCCCTTCACTGGCACCTTGTGTAAAGACACTAAATATTATGGATACTAAGGTCACCAACTCATAGTAAGCCCCTGGGTGGGTACAGTCGACAGTCCAGTCCAAACGTATGGGTAGGATAACAAGTCTGAAATCCTTCAAGAGAACTGAGGACAAGTGGACCGGTAGAACTCCAGAAGACCCCGAACGGATTCAAAATTCACAAAGCACCGAGACCAAATGAAGATATTTGAAGAATAACCCTGAATATACGGTCTGACTACTATGAACAGTTGAACCATGGAGGGGTAATCTCTGTAAATCTCCCGAACGCGACCTCATGCGTAACCCCTGTGTGAGAGGGGGATCCTAGAAAGCTGATACGAAAATTGGATTTTCTCTCCCTATTTAAAGATGCTAAGTTAGTTTGAAAGCTTTGGAAATTTATCCTTTCAGCCTATTCCAAATCCCTACACCTTAAGCTAATGTAGGTTTGCTAACAGAAAATGTAAAAATGTCTGATAAATTTTAGTTTAGCGCTTGATTTTAAGGTTGTTGCTTACTCAAGAGGAAAATGGCGTGGACTCAATGATGTTTTCACTGACTCTAAACAATGAAAATAAATGAGAATGCAAACATTTCACTTTGATGAAAGTTATGCTATGAGAAGGAGAAAACATTCATCATTCCAGATACACAATGTTCCAAAAAAAACAAAAACCATGCAATTATGCTACTTCAAATGCAAGCTAGTTTCACTACCCAAAAGAAAAAATTCATTTATCTTCTTTGTTTGATTATTATGTATACAAAAATTAAATACAAAACCTTCAGTGCTCCACTACTTTCAATGAGGAGAAAGATTCATATGCAGATGCAAAAGACATGAAGCAAAAGGGCTACAAACAAAGCATGCACTCAAGGCAGTGAGGTATGAAAGAAAACAAGTAGAAACTTGTTCTAACAAGCAAGAACACCGTTAAATATTCTACAACCAATCAAGAATTCAAGGAACACAAATAAAATGCAGAGAAGAATCCAAGAAAAGATAGGGAGAAAGAGAAAATCACTCAAAACTGTCCTGACAAAAAGCAGTTGGAAAAGGCAATTTCACATTTCTGAAAAAGGTTGCAAGCTCCAATCAAGACAAGAGGGAGTGATAAGCATCAAAAAACATCAAAAACAAATCCAAACAACTTCACAAACCAACCACAAACTCTGGGTAAATAGCTCTGCAAAACAGGTTGCAAAAGACTGAGGAGAAGAAGGCAAAAACTCTCAAAAAAGAGACTAGCGCTCCCCCAGAAGGGTGCACAGAGTGTTGCAATGATCCCACTGTAGGGGAGCATTGGTGCTCTAGTATGGCCTACATGGGGGCGTTGAGCCACCCAGAATTTCAAAAAACAGTCAAAAAAAAGAAGAAAAACTCACCAAGAATGCACAAAAATTGGTGAAATTGCCATTGAAGGTAGGAGAAGGATAATGGATGATGAATAAATAGTAAAAGTGATATGAAAGGTGGGAAAATGGAAGGGACAAACCAAGGAAAGACAAATAGGATTCCTTCCCCAGTGGAGTCGTCAATTTCTGTTACAGGAGAATTCCCCTGCGAACAAGTGGATTTCCTCTTGGATACTAGACCCTTGTGACCAAGACAAAAAAGTGTTATTGTGGACACTGACATTCATTTTCATGAAGCTAAACTATTCAAAGAAGAAGGAATAAGGGTAAATACCTTTTACCGACGTTTGTCCTTGCTCGATCCAGGCTGATCTTGATCTCCAAGTTCTTCAGAAGGTCCTGCAATACAATGAGCAACAACAACAGAACATACTTCCTACTCTTCCATGATTAGCTTCATAATGGATCTATAAAATAAACAAGTTCACGAAACGTACACAAACTTTAAAGGAAACAGACCAAGCATAGATTTATATTAATGAAAACAAAGTGAAATGCTTACAGCCATAGATGTAGATGCAGCAGCTTCACCAAGCTTTCTTTGTCCAAACCCTTGCTCAAATAATCCACACATAGAATGATGATGCTTTAATGATATCTCCCTTATGAGATCATAAGTTTGATGCCTTACAATGTCTCCATATGTTTTTACCATGAGAAGGCCTCCTTATATAAGCTTGGAGAGACCCAACCACCTTAGATATTCTTGGGATAGGTTGAGGATATTTCTCCATCATTTGTGGATCCTCCCTAAGATGTAGCCTTGACCTCAAATTTGAATCCAATTGATTTCCAAGACAAGGGGGATTTTTCTCGGATTCTCCTCAACAGCCCAAAATTTGCTCAAACATCTCAGTGCTCCCCCAAAAAGGTGCACAGAGCATTGCAACGCTACCCCAAAGAAGGCTAGGGAGCGTTGGCACTCCCTGACAGTGGGTAGGGGAGTGCTGCCCAAAATTCCTTCATAGAATCCTAGCGCTCCCCCAAAAGGGTGTACAGGGTGCTACAATGCTCCCCCAAAGGAGGGTAGGGAGCGTTGGCACTCCCTGACAGTGGGTAGGGGAGCGTTTCCCTCCAAAATTTATTTTTAAGTAGTTTTCTTCATGGAAAATGCTTTGTACTCTTCATCAAATGATTTATCTTCCTTAAACCAGTCTTTGATGGTGTCTTAAGTGTCCCTGTGATTTCATTAGAGACATGACATAGGCAAGATGGCAGTATGATGTTTGCGACACTTGCGACACTAGTAATGACGACAATGGGTAATCATTGAAGTGAGTAATTTTGATGTGTAACACCGAGTCTTACACATGAGCTATCAAATTATCCCCTTCCTTGTGGTCACTCATCTTTCGGGCTTAGGCTTAGGCATCCCCTTCTCTTCTATACATTCCCTCAGGCAATCCATCTTTCTTTCCCATGATTTCTTGCACAAGAAGAGTTTCATATACTTTTTTGAGTCTTACAACTGAAGCATCCCCCATATTTCTTTGTTGAGGCATCCCTTTAGCTTGCTCTTCCAAAATCATCCCTCTGGCCCGTGTTACGTCAACACAACATTCTTATGGTGATCATGACTTATCACAAAGTTCTATTTTCACAACAATAGCCTTTTACATGGTTTCCATATTGATAGCCAACATCGTTCCCTTCAGGACAGACCTATTATCTCACCTGTATCACATGCATATAGTAACTGTGAGATACCATTATCAATTTCAATCATATTTCAAATATGTTACCTACATATTTTAAATTTCTCTTATCCATTTTAAGATCTATCCCACACAGGAACGAGATTCACAAGTATGAGATTGTTTTATTCTCATATCAGTTTGGCTCAACAGGAAGTGATCTTCCTAATGGGATTAGAGTACTTCCCTATCCAAGACCCTTTCTTCCTGCAATCGCAACTTCACACAACCAAACAAATTGTTAGCTCTCATTCTCATTATACTTTCATTGCACACTTGTAGTGGCTTCCAAGCTATTTCAAAATCTGTGCATACTAACAATTTGTTAAGCCCTAAATCGTGGAATATTACCCCTTAACTGGGGTATATTACATTAGTATTGTTATTTTATTCATGTTGGCTTGGGTCCATTAGTTGTAATTGTACCTCCTAGTCTCCTATACATACCAAGGAGACCTTTTCATTTGGACTCATCTTGTATTGGTGAATTCATATGATGTATAAGGAGGTTTCCCCCTAGAAAAGGCTTATTATCTGAATTTCTCTCTTTTTCAAGCCATTGAGTACTTATTCTGAAGTTTTTATGCTATTTTGATATTTGAATCTTAACATAATTGGTATCAAAGCTAGACAATCCTCGGGACTATCTTATTCTAAAGATGTCTTCATGGAATTTTTGCTACAAATATTTTTAGGAAGGTTTCAGGATCTATAATTTATGTGGTATAGAGGAGACATATAGAGTTAACTTGGGTCCAAACTTCATATCTTTTTTAATTATATTTTTAGATATAAATTATATTCATGTTAGGGTTTTTGACTAGCCCTGAAACTAGTATGAAACATGTCTTCTTGGCCTTTTTGCTCCCACTTTGTTTTGTCTTGTTTTTAGGTTCTGAAATTTTTTAAGTACGAAGGAGGAATAGTGAAGTGTCTTGTGTACAAATTGTACTCTGAAATTAATTTTCTGAGGAAATCAGGGTTTTTAGTTGGTCCAGATTTCAGTCTAAAACAAGTGTTCTTGGGAAAACAATTATATATTAAGCTAAAGACCTCAAAAGTGAGTGAAAAATATTCCATTAGTTATAGTACAAACCTAAGTTTTATTGATACAAATTTCAAGTTATTAAGTGAAGACAATGGCACATGGCATTTCGTACAAGTTCGCTCTCTTGAAAGGGAAAAAAACCAACACATCTTGGGAAAGCTATCATAAAATTCTCTTGGAGAATCCAATCTTGGTCTAACCTATGGGGTTTTAATCAAGAAGGGCCGAAATTGCAGAGCTACATTAGAGAAAGGTTGGATGGAAAAAAAATCTCCAAATTAGGGTTTTAAAAGGTGTGTTTTTGTTTTTTGGAAATTTGCATATCTTTTGACTAGAAGATCAAATTGCGGTGATTTAAAAAGTGGAATAAAGTAGGATAAAAGGAGTATCACATAAAATTGGGATAATATTAGGGATTTTTACATACAAATGTATTTTGATGTCTCTAAACATAGGATATGTCGTTACTTGTCAGTGCTACAACCCATAGATAGTGTGGTTCTTCCAAGTACCTAGAGTATATCGAAAGGCCCCTTTAGAACGGTTTCACATTACAAATCACTACTACGGATTTGAGCTCCCACGTACCTATTGTATATCAAGAGACTCCCTAGAATCCTCAGACCAACTAAGTAAAACTTTCAGTTGTCTTGTTTCTATAGTACATCGAGAACAACACTCAGGGAGATCACTCTCTAGTACCTAGGTAATCGAATAGTATGGTTAAGGGCATGTTCAAGCCTCTTTATTTAGTTCCCTGAGATATTGGGCCGAGTACTATTGTTGGACCCTGTACATATATCAGAGAGTTATAGCACCTAAAACTACCTTGTCTGTGAGGACCTTTTCCTAAGACAATTAGGAATTCCTACCTTGCAGTGATACTTGACCAACATGCCACCAAAAAATGGAACTTCTACACCAAATAATCCCTCAGACAGTCCTACTTGGACTCTTGATGAAGGTGAAGAAATTTGCAAGGACATAGATGATTTACAAAAGAAGGCAGTAACAAAAGATGAACTACAAAAGATAATGGATTCAACTGAAGCTAAGATAGAAGCAACGATGGATATTAATATGGATGGATTAAAAAGGGAGATCACAAAAGGGTTGAAAAGGTTGTTAATATAGAGGAAACCTGAAATTCATGATGAGGACACAAGAAAGATGAATCAAGACTAGAGAAACTCCAGCTTTCAGTTGAATACTAACCACTTTCCTAAGATCGATATGAGGAAGTTTGATGGAAAGTATCCAATCACATGGATACTCCAAATGGAGAAGTTCTTTGATCTACATGAGGTGCCACACACACAAAAGGTACGAATTGCATCCTTATATTTAGAACCTAATCCGTTTGTCTAGTATCTATGGATTTGTTCTCGAAAATCACTTGTCACTATGAGGATACAAGGAGAAATACCGTATTCATCCAATTGATAAATCTCAAGCAAAAGGGTTCAGTTACAGAGCACATTGAGAACTTCCAAAGATTGAATATAAAGGTAATAGATATTCCAAATGAGAACCTGATTGATGTCTTCATAGGAACTTTAAATGATAACATTCAACATGAGGTTCACCTTTGGAAACCCAAATCATTGGAGAATGTGTTCAGAGTGGTGAGAAATGTTGAAAGTAAAAATATGGCTATGGATACTAGAAGGACCACCCCTAACATCTATCAAGACAATAATGTTCCTTCTTATAAAGCACGTCAACCTACAAGGTTGACACCTCAAAAATTGGAGGAAATAAAAGAAAAAGGTTTATGCTTTAATTGTGACAGCAAGTATAGTAAGGGACATAAGTGTGGTGAGAAGAAATTATTATACATAAATTGTGAAGAGAAATAAGAACAAGAACAAGAATAAAAACCATCTCAAGATGAAGATGTAGAATAGATTTCTTATGAAGAGATGACTCCCACCATATCATGTCATGCGTTGACTAGAATTATCACTCCTCAAACCCTCAATATTGAAGGATATATCAAAAAGAAAAAGGTAATAGTGCTAATTGATTCTAGTAGTACTCGTAATTTCATTCACTGTAAATTAGCCAAAGCTCTCAATTGCTTTGTATATCTAGCGCCAGAGTTTCAAGTAATGATTGAAAATGGAGGAACTATCAATTGCTCAGGAAAATTCCATAAGATCAATCTTACTATGGGGGAATATGTAATGAATAGTCCAATGATTGCTATACCCATGGGTGGTGTTGATGTCGTACTAGGGGTCCAATGGTTACAATCATTGGGAACAATGGCTTTTAATTTTCAAGAACTTTTTATGAAATTTTAATTGGACGGAAAGGAAATTGAGTTAAGGGGTATCACAGAGAAACCCAGTAAGGTGGAAATCTCTAATGGCATGACAAAATTATTTAAAAAGAAGCATTAGGGTGTAATTTTACAACTATGCTCACTAGATGTTCAAACATCTAAGCCATATATTCCTCTAGATCTCCAAGGGATAATTGATAAGCATTCCAAAGTATTTGAAGATATTCACATAGGTCTTCCACCCACTTGCGATCATGATCATTCTATTCACTTAATTCCTGGGAGTGTTTCTCCTAACATCAAGCCTTACAGATAACCTTATGCCCAGAAGAATGAAATTGAGCATATGGTTGAAGAAATGTTAGAGGCTAGCATTATTAGACCTAGCCAAAGTTCCTACTCTGTACTAGTGGTAATGGTACTCAAGAAAGAGGGATAATGGCGTATGTGTCTAGATTATAAAGAGCTCAACAAGATCACCATTAAAGATAAGTTTCCTATTCCTATCACTGATGAATTTTTAGATGAACTACATGGAGCAATCTACTTCACAAATTTGGATCTTCATTCAAGGTACCATTATATTAGAATGAAGGAAGAAGATATCCCAAAAACATCATTCATAACTCATGAAGGAAATTATGAATTTTGGGTCATGCCTTTTGGTCTTACAAATGCACCTTCCACATTCCAAGGGTTGATGAATTCCATTTTCAA
>JZKD02S0053750.1:0-25870 GCA_000966675.3 Picea glauca | reverse complement strand
CTCGACTCCTATTTATACTAAATATGTCTATCAAAAGAACCATCTAGAGGAAGATCCTTCTAGAAGCAGAAGCTTCTATTAGGTATTCTTACATTCGACTTATTCTTCCTTATTGTTAGGCCTTATTAATATTGACCTTTATTACATCAGAATATATTATTCTACCTATGTGAGGGGTTAGGTCCCTAACATGTCCTCCCCCTTAAAAACAGCCTTTTCCTCAAGGCTTGAGATGTGGAAATTGTTGCAGAATGGTAGTTGGTTCCCAAGTGGCATCTGTTGGGGTTGTATATTTCCACTGGACTAACACTTCCTTGATGGTTTGTTGATGCAGGCGATGCTCACGCTGGTCCAAAATTGCTTCTGGTTGTAGCCAAATGCAGCCTTCTTCATTCAACTCAGGAAGGTTGGTTTGAGTTTGGCACTTAGTTCCAATCACCTTCTTTAAGCAGGAAACATGAAAAAAAGGATGTATCTTAGAATGAATGGGAAAATGTAACCGATAGCCCACCTATCCCACACGCTTGAGAACAGTATAAGGACCATAAAATTTGGGTGCCAGTTTCTGATAATGGTTAGCCTTGAGGGAATTTTTCTTGTAAGGTTGCAGTCGAAGAAACACCTGATCCCCTTCTGCAAATTGACGTTCAAAGCGACCTTGATCTGCTTGTTGCTTCTTGCAATTTTGGGCCATGACCAAATTCTCTTTAAGGGTACGGAGAATATCCTCTCAAACTGTAAGTCTTTGGTCAACCGCCTGGACCTTCGAGACACCTGGTAAATATGAGAGAACTGAAGGTATATTTTTTCCATATACTGCTTCAAAAGGAGTTATGCGGGTAGTTGTATGGTATGAAGTGTTGTACCACCATTCAACTAGTGGTAACCATTGAGCCCACTGATTTTTATTTTTCGATGCAAAACACCTCAAATATGTTTCCAAACACTTGTTGACAACTTCAGTTTGAACATCAATCTGGGGATGATAAGTTGTGTTGAGATGCAATTGGGTGCCTTGAAGCTTGAACAGTTCTTGCCAAAAATTGTTGGTGAAAGTTGGGTCACAATCAGAAACAATAGAATGTGGCATGCCATGAAGCTTGAAGACCTGATCCATGAAAAGTTGAGCCATAGTGGTTGTTGTAAATGGGTGTTGAAGAACACAGAAATGAGCATACTTGGAAAGGCGATCAATCACCACCATGATTACTGATCTATTTCGTGATTTAGGTAATCCTATGATAAAATCCATAGAGATATCCCTCCAAATAGCAGGTGGAATCAGA
Source organism: Picea glauca (assembly GCA_000966675.3). Classification (NCBI taxonomy): domain Eukaryota; kingdom Viridiplantae; phylum Streptophyta; class Pinopsida; order Pinales; family Pinaceae; genus Picea; species Picea glauca. Next base: position 24,584 of record JZKD02S0053750.1, on the reverse strand, counting down.
AGTGGTTGTACTGTGCCAGAAGATTTGACTTTTCACCCTTGTTGCATTGACACACATCACATTCAGCCACAAAATCATGAACATCCTGTTTCATACCATCCCAAAAAAAAGAATGTTTGACCCTGTCATAGTTTTTGGTAAACCCTGAGTGCCCAGATGTGGGTGTAGCATGAAGCTCGAAAAGTACCGTGGATTTAAGTTTTGATTGTTTACTTAAATACAAATGGCCTTTCTATCAAAGCTCATCATGGAGCCAAGAGTACCCTGGGGAAACTAGAGAATTGGACTGCAATTGTTGTATCAGATGCAAACTTTTGGGATCGTGTAGCCATTCCTGACGAACAACTTGGAGCCAATCTGGTGAAATGAAGGAGAGAGAAAAAAGGTACCCTTCATCTTCATATTTTCGAGAAAGTGCATCCACAACCACATTATATTTTTATTTCTCGTAAATAATCTCATAATCATATCCAAAGAGCTTAGTCACCCATTTTTGTTTCTCTCGGGAGGAAATGCATTGTTCTAGAAAATATTTGAGGCTTTGATGATCTATCTTAATTTTGAAGTGTTTCCCCAATATAAGGGTGAAAAATACCAACGGCATGCAGAATAGGAAACATTTCCTTTTCATAGATTGATTTTCCAAAATTTCATTCAGACAGTTGTCTGTTGGTAAAGGCCAAAGGCCGACCCCCTTGCATAAGAACAACGTCAATTACTTTCCCTGAAGCATCACATTGCAGGACAAAGGTCTTTGTGAAATCAGGAAGTGTCAATACTAGAGTGGTGCACATGGCCATCTTCAAGTTTTGAAAATCCTGAGCCGCTGCTAGAGACCATGTGAAAGAATTATTTTTAAGGAGTGCAGTCAAAGCGGCCGCAATCTTTCCATAATTCTTAACAAAATTGCGATAATAACTTGTTAAGCCCAGAAATCCATGCAAGATTTTGAGAGTCTTTGGGTGAGGCCACTCTTGCATAGCTTCAATATTTTTAGGATCCACCCTGATGTTCTGCTTGCCAACAAGATGACCCAAGTACTCAACTTCTGAGGCACCAAAAGCACATTTAGATTGTTTCAGGAAAAGTTGGTGCTGAGAGAGTATATGGAGAACTTGATCCACATGAGCAAGATGGGTTGTCCAAGTTTTGCTATAGATGAGGATATCATCAAACAAAACTAAGACAAAATGATGGAGAAAAGGATGGAAGACATGATTCATGAGGCCTTGGAAAGTGGATGGATCATTACACAAACCAAAGGGCATGACCAAAAACTCATAGTGGACCTCATGAGTTCTAAAGGCAGTCTTAGAAATGTCTGCCACTTTCATACAGATCTGGTGGTAAACAGAATGAAGATCAATTTTAGTATAGAACTGGACACCACTCAATTCATCCAAGAGTTCATCAATGACAGGAATGGGAAATTTTTCTTTAATGGTGAGTTTGTTAAGGGCGTGGAAATTAGGACACATGCACCAAGAGACTTCTTTATTCATGACCATGACCATAGGAGAAGAGTAGGGGATCGTACTAGGGAGGATAACACATGCGTTAAGCAATTCTTGAACCATTTTCTCAATTTCATTTTTTGGGGAAATGGGGTGACGATAGGGACGGATATTGGGAGGAAGGATTCTTGGGACAAGGGGAATGGAAAGATCATGAACACCACGGGAAGGAGGGAGTCTCTGGGGAGCGAAAAAAAACACTTGATGTTTAGAGAGGATGGATTGGAGGTCTTGTGGCACAGAGGGTGTCTCAGTTGCTTGTATGACATTCATTTTGGAAATAACGCCCAAATGACCTTTTTTGAGAAGCTTTTCCATGCGATGGGAACTAATGATCTTAGGGGAACCGACGTTGATGCCTTGGAAATTATATTGTTTGCCCTCCTAGTCAAATTGCATGGTTAATTCATTAAAATCCAAGAGAATGGTACCCAAAGTCCTTAGCTAGTCTTCACCCAACACAATGTCACAACCGCCCATGTCGATAGAAAACATATGATATTTCAGGTGGTAGTCACCAATTTAGAGATGCACATTTTCACAACGCCCTCCACATTTCATGGACCCGCCATTGGCAATCATGATTTGGAAATTATTGACTGCACGAATATAGAAATTAGTTTCTTGGGCAATGCAGCGATGAATAAAATTATGAGTGCTGCTATTATCAACAAGAATGATGACCTTCCTATGCTTGTTGTAGCCAATTAGTTTGAGGGTTTGGGGAGTAGAGAAGCCCATGAGAGAATTTAGGGAAATGACCGATTCTACTTCGGGAGGTTCTAAGGGAAGGGTAATGTCGATGGGTTCAGGTGAATCAGACACAAGGGGAGCTTCAACATCCTCTTCTGAAACATCCTCCGAGATGGCCATAAAAATATTTTGTTCTTTACACTTGTGTCCCGGAAAATATTTTTCATCCCAATTATAACAAAGGCCTTTGAGTTGGCGTTCTGATGTTTCGGCCCTGGTCAATTTTTGGATCTTTAGTGGAGTAGAAGGAGGAGTGGGATTTATTGGTATAGTGCGAGGAATAAAGGATGGTTTCCATTTTTTTAGAAGAGACAACCTGTTGTGATTCCTTATCTCATTTAGTAGCCTCCACCCAACTCTGAGGTCGATCCATGAGGACATGGGCACTAATCTCATCCTTGAGGCCACTGATAAAACATTCTCGGAAAAAAGCATCAGACATGCCCTCTGTACAAAAAGCAAGTCGCTCAAAAGAAGCTATAAAGTATTCCACTGTGCCATATTGTTTCAACTTTGTCAAACGACCTAAATGGTTGGTGTCAGTGTGAAAGAATTCATAATTATCTACCACAAAGTGTGTCCAAGCAACATACCCTTGACGGGCAATTTTTCTCCATTGCCAACGTTCTTGATCTAGATGGAGAACACCATATTGGAGTTTGTCCAAGTCATCTGTAATGTCATACAAAGAGAAATAATGTTCCATTTGAGTTACCCAACCAGTGGGATCTGAACCATCAAATTTGGTCACATCCACCCGCGGAAGGCATAGGTCACGTTGAAAGTGATGGGGCTGAAAATTATCGGAATGAGAGGAAGTTTCGGCTTTGGTATGCAAAGGTCGATCAGATAAAGGGGGATCTGTAGGAATATGAAGCTTTGTGTAGATCATCGAAGTGACAGATTCAAGCTAGGTATTCATGTCTTATTTGAGGTCTTCTTTGAGTTCCGCGATTGAGGCGGTGATGGAGGAATGCATATTTTTATTGATGGTGGCAATATTGGCACTAAGTTGCCTCACTTCTTGTTGGGTCTCTATGAAATTAGATTGCAAGGTATTGAAGCGATCTTCCAAGTCTTCGCTATGGGTATGGGCCATGATGATGAGGGAACCGAAAAGGGGCGGGTGGGGTCAAAAAAATTTCCGAAAAATGATAGGTATGAATGTGATAAGGGCAAAGAGATAAATCCAATGGAATAGGTCTCAAATAATGGTGAAAAATTTTCCAGATTTTTTTTTACACCTGCGGAGTTATACTCCGGTCTGAATAATACTGAAGTGATGAAATTCCCAAATTCTTAACCAGGAAGAAATGTGTAGTGATTTGGCAACTCGGCACAGTTGCACGGCAATAGATCCTTTCTGTTTTATTTTTTGTTTTCGTCCCCAAGAGTTAGGTATTCAAGGGTTCTACAGACAAGCGATTTCCCAGTGCTATAGCTCTATAATATATGTGCAGGGTCCAACAATAGTACTCGGACCAATATCTTAGGGAACCAACTAAGGAGGTTAGACCATGCTCTTAGTCGAACTACCTGACTACCCAGGTACTAGAGAGTATCTTCCCGAGTGTTGTTCTCGGTGGCACTATAGCAGTCAGGTGGCCGATCGGTTTATCTAAAGAGGGCTTCAGGAAATCTAGGTTGATCCGTATACAGGTGTTGTCTGATGCACTACCACTCGAAGGGGTACCAACAACGGTTACAAGGGTGGCCAACAGATCTGCGCTTAAGTACCACTTGTATTTCCTGTGTGTATGTGTTAGCACAAGATTGGTTTATGCCTTAGCTTTGCATAAGTCCTTCATTATTCATTTTGGCAAATGAATATAATTTTTATGGGATATTTTATTTATTTTGGGGAAATTTAAAATTATATTGGGTTATGCCCAATCTCCAAGTTCAAGCATTAATCGACATCTCAAGACAACACTAGCCAAAGACACAGGCCAATGCCAACATATCGATCAAGTTATACACAAAGCACCAAGAGAGAGACCAGCATTCAAATTTAAGGTGCCAAGTGTCAAGAACAAACATTGAAAACACTCTCACAAGGTTCCAAGCATCAAAAGCACCCACGGGAAGTGTTTATAGTTCTTGATGGTTGCTACAGCTATAAGTAATCATTCTCCTTTTTTATATCAACTATTTTGATGGATGGTGCTAATGAATTTGCAGAGTTTTCACAGGATTTATGCTACCAAATTACATGAAGACACACATGCACATGCTACCAAAAGGTGCTACCAAAATTTTGACAGAGACCAAATTCTGCAGAATTATTTTGCAAGGACGTGTTTGCCAGTTTTGAGTAACTAACTTAAAACTTGGATTGTGAACAATTGAGAAGGTATTTTTGAAAAATGGAGGAGGTTTTTTTTCATCACATTCCAAATAAATAAAAAATCTCTCATTTTTTCAAAATGTGTTATGGTTTCAGAGATATTAGACATATAAGTGGCGCTACCAATTGTTTTACAGTGGTGCTACCGAATTTCCTATAGTGGTCACGATTTTGATATTCGCCTTGTTGGGAGGTTTCCACCTGTCAAGGAGGATTAGAATGGATTTTCAAGGATAAGTTAGATGTCAAGGGACACCTGTACCTAGGATTTATCTCCATCAAAGGCCTCATGAAATGAGGTGGAAACAATTTATTAGTGACTTCCAACAGATACATCAAAATTAGAAGTTTGTTGGATTTTTGTCTCTTTGATTGTTGCCACCTATCTCCAAGGCTTAGAATCCAATGGAGGATATGGGATTCGAACTCCTAAGGTTATTTGGATGTTATTTTATATTTAAGGAAGGAGATATCTCTTGGAGAATGGGATTCATGAGCCAATAAAGGATAGAGAGAGTAGGAGTAGGCAGTTTTCATGTGTGTGTTCATTCGTAAGCCTGTGGGCATTTTATGATTGTAAGCATTACTGCTATTGGAGACTCATGAGAGCTGTGATTTCATATTGTAACCCTTTTGTTTATATTTCTTCTGATTTGAATATATTTCAGATTTGAGGATCAAAGGCTGCCAATGATTTATGGATCCCTAAGCAGCAGAGGATCTACTGTATTTCTCTCGTCAAACATTGTTTATATTCAAGTATTTGTTCATTCATTAAATTGAGAGGATATCTGTTTAGTGAAAATTCTACCTTATGTTTTCCTTCTTCATTCTTCCACTTATCAGCATATAATCTTATTTTCTGTTGAGCAGATTTTGTGCCTTTGATGAGTAGGATGTTTGTGACTCCATTGCCCATTGGTGTAGCCTATTAATCTATAGTTTGTTGTCCTCTCCCTTTATTTCTCCATCTTGTTGATCCACCTATTCAAAACCAAAATTATCTTTTACATTCTGATGGGTGTTGATCTTACACTTTAGTAGTCAAAGTGTGACTTTCAGTGGTAACAGTATGAATCCCCGACCACGGTTTTATGCGTGTAACGACAAATCTTTATAGCTTAAAGACGTTGGAATATGTCTCTACCCTAAAAAAAAATTAACCAGCAATTTTCTGTCGAGGAAAGTGCTCTGATATCACTTGTAATATTCTAGATATAAAAAGTATGCAGAATAGAAATACAATGCTAGAAATGGCAGAGGAACATCAATATAACCAGAACAACACCACAATAATATTGAAATGATAATAGAATAACACCAGAAAGAGTACTTTGATTACTGAGAGCAATGTTCACTTGCCTCTTCGAGGGGGAAAACCTCCAATCAAGCAGAGCTCTATTACAATAATATTCAAGACAACAGTTCTCATACCCTCGAATCTTATTTATACTAAATATGCCTATCAAAAGAACCATCTAGAGGAATATCCTTCTAGAAGTGGAAGCTTCTATTAGGTTTTCTTACATTCAACTTATTCTTCCTTATTGCTAGGCCTTATTAATATTGACCTTTATTACATCGGAATATATTATTCTACCTATGTGAGGGGTTAGGTCCCTAACAGATTAAGGGGTTGGTGCAGTTCACCGTGTTGAATGTGATGAAGATCCTGCATTTTGGCCGCCACCAGAAAGTTAACGCTTGCGTTAAAATCCTCATTTCATGCTATCATGGTGGACATCTATGGCTCGACAGAAGGATTATTGTGGATCCAACATTGATCCACCGGATCATGGGCTTAAGTGTGAAGGGTGCTGACCCTCAACAGTTTTATCCAAGGAAGGCCTTGGACCGTTCCCTGGAGAAGCACATCAAGGAATCTTATAGAGAGGTAGAGAAAGGAAAGTGAGGTTACAAAGTAGCCTCTATACAGGATGGCGCAATGTGCCTTTCTTGACAACTCCTAGTTGGAGAGCTTGTGAGGAAGAATCACCCCACACAGGTCACGGGGTTCGTGGTCGACCTCACAGGAAAATGTGTGGAGGGCATGCAGAATAACTGGGCGAACTACCTCATCAACGAGCTAGAGAAGGATTGTCGCAAAGCCCAGGATTACAAATTCCATTACAGTTGGTTGATCATTTTGATCACATTTATCGCTTGGAAAATTCCTGAAGGAGCCTCTTTTCCAGAGATCGAACCCTCGGAGTCATTGGCCGCTCGATTTTCAACCCTGTGGTATACCAATGACATGACGAAGTAGTGTCATTACAATGTCATGTTTCATGGATATTACCAGCAGTTAAAGGTCGACATTGAATCATTTCTGCACATGACACCGCACACCCTGCAACAGTATCGACCAATAACAAAGTTCTACGTTGATCCTCATTTCATATACATCACTGTGTGCAGAGATGAGAACCAAGAAGAATTGTAGTCGTACTGCAAACTAATAAATGAAGATATAGATCAGATTACAAAGGAGTGGTCGGAGGAATTTCTTGTACCTATCGTTGATGCCAAATTATTTGACACTGACACCATAGGAAGCCCAATAGTTACCCGATTTGAACATGTCGAATAGTCCAGTGGGACGAATAAGAATAAAAAGAAGGAACAAGTCCAAGACATAGAGAGTGATAAAGAGGACAATGCTTCTGAAGATAACAGGTCTATCTCTCTAGGAGGAGGAGGAGACAAAGAAAAAGGACATGGACGAGGAGATGAAAAAGAAGAAGAGAAAGGGGGAGGTGAAGCTACACCGCTTGAAGATCCCCCTACTGGGACAGTAACACCGCAAAAGAGGAAGGTTCCGAAGAAACCTTCAGCCAAGAAGAAGATGCTTGCTAACAATCCCCAGTTGGAATCCACTCTCACTGAGGATGATATCACTCTGGTCTATGGAGCTATGGAGGACGCATCCAAAGACATCTTGCAAAGATACAGAGAGAAGCGGGAGGATTTATACAAAAGGATTGAGAGGGAATTGGAGGAAGTGTAGTAAGTTGTCTGCTTGATCCACGCAGTACCTACTGTGTCGTCTGCACCCTCCTCATCACAAACTGCAGAATTGGGGGATGAACCAACCCAATTGAGAAGGATTGTGTATGCAATAGAAGCCCGATTCCAGAGAGCGCAGGAAGAGAAGGAGAAGGCTACAAAAGCCTTGAAAAGTGGTAATTACGAGCACAATTAGCACAATTACGAGTAGCACGGGATAGTGTAGCGGCCCAAGAAAGAGATAAAGCAGAGCTTCAGGTGAAGCTTTAGGAGGAAAAAGCCAAGCTACAGAGGGAAAAANATGGAGGAATGCATATTTTTATTGATGGTGGCAATATTGGCACTAAGTTGCCTCACTTCTTGTTGGGTCTCTATGAAATTAGATTGCAAGGTATTGAAGCGATCTTCCAAGTCTTGGCTATGGGTATGGGCCATGATGATGAGGGAACCGAAAAGGGGCGGGTGGGGTCAAAAAAATTTTCGAAAAAAGATAGGTATGAATGTGATAAGGGAAAAGAGATAAATCCAATGGAATAGGTCTCAAATAATGGTGAATAAATTTCCAGATTTTTTTTTTATACCTGCGGAGTTATACTCCGGTCTGAATAATACTGAAGTGATGAAATTCCCAAATTCTTAACCAGGAAGAAATGTGTAGTGATTTGGCAACTCGGCACAGTTGCACGACAATAGATCCTTTCTGTTTTATTTTTTGTTTTCGTCCCCAAGAGTTAGGTATTCAAGGGTTCTACAGACAAGCGATTTCCCTGTGCTATAGCTCTATAATATATGTGCAGGGTCCAACAATAGTACTTGGACCAATATCTTAGGGAACCAACTAAGGAGGTTAGACCATGCTCTTAGTTGAACTACCTGACTACCCAGGTACTAGAGAGTATCTTCCCGAGTGTTGTTCTTGGTGGCACTATAGCAGTCAGGTGGCCGATCGTTTTATCTAAAGAGGGCTTCAGGAAATCTAGGTTGATCCGTATACAGGTGTTGTCTGATGCACTACCACTCGAAGGGGTACCAACAACGGTTACAAGGGTGGCCAACAGATGTGCGCTTAAGTACCACTTGTATTTCCTGTGTGTATGTGTTAGCACAAGATTGGTTTATGCCTTAGCTTTGCATAAGTCCTTCATTATTCATTTTGGCAAATGAATATAATTTTTATGGGATATTTTATTTATTTTGGGGAAATTTAAAATTATATTGGGTTATGCCCAATCTCCAAGTTCAAGCATTAATCGACATCTCAAGACAACACTAGCCAAAGACACAGGCCAATGCCAACATATCGATCAAGTTATACACAAAGCACCAAGAGAGAGACCAGCATTCAAATTTAAGGTGCCAAGTGTCAAGAACAAACATTGAAAACACTCTCACAAGGTTCCAAGCATCAAAAGCACCCACGGGAAGTGTTTATAGTTCTTGATGGTTGCTACAGCTATAAGTAATCATTCTCCTTTTTTATATCAACTATTTTGATGGATGGTGCTAATGAATTTGCAGAGTTTTCACAGGATTTATGCTACCAAATTACATGAAGACACACATGCACATGCTACCAAAAGGTGCTACCAAAATTTTGACAGAGACCAAATTCTGCAGAATTATTTTGCAAGGACGTGTTTGCCAGTTTTGAGTAACTAACTTAAAACTTGGATTGTGAACAATTGAGAAGGTATTTTTGAAAAATGGAGGAGGTTTTTTTTCATCACATTCCAAATAAATAAAAAATCTCTCATTTTTTCAAAATGTGTTATGGTTTCAGAGATATTAGACATATAAGTGGCGCTACCAATTGTTTTACAGTGGTGCTACCGAATTTCCTATAGTGGTCACGATTTTGATATTCGCCTTGTTGGGAGGTTTCCACCTGTCAAGGAGGATTAGAATGGATTTTCAAGGATAAGTTAGATGTCAAGGGACACCTGTACCTAGGATTTATCTCCATCAAAGGCCTCATGAAATGAGGTGGAAACAATTTATTAGTGACTTCCAACAGATACATCAAAATTAGAAGTTTGTTGGATTTTTGTCTCTTTGATTGTTGCCACCTATCTCCAAGGCTTAGAATCCAATGGAGGATATGGGATTCGAACTCCTAAGGTTATTTGGATGTTATTTTATATTTAAGGAAGGAGATATCTCTTGGAGAATGGGATTCATGAGCCAATAAAGGATAGAGAGAGTAGGAGTAGGCAGTTTTCATGTGTGTGTTCATTCGTAAGCCTGTGGGCATTTTATGATTGTAAGCATTACTGCTATTGGAGACTCATGAGAGCTGTGATTTCATATTGTAACCCTTTTGTTTATATTTCTTCTGATTTGAATATATTTCAGATTTGAGGATCAAAGGCTGCCAATGATTTATGGATCCCTAAGCAGCAGAGGATCTACTGTATTTCTCTCGTCAAACATTGTTTATATTCAAGTATTTGTTCATTCATTAAATTGAGAGGATATCTGTTTAGTGAAAATTCTACCTTATGTTTTCCTTCTTCATTCTTCCACTTATCAGCATATAATCTTATTTTCTGTTGAGCAGATTTTGTGCCTTTGATGAGTAGGATGTTTGTGACTCCATTGCCCATTGGTGTAGCCTATTAATCTATAGTTTGTTGTCCTCTCCCTTTATTTCTCCATCTTGTTGATCCACCTATTCAAAACCAAAATTATCTTTTACATTCTGATGGGTGTTGATCTTACACTTTAGTAGTCAAAGTGTGACTTTCAGTGGTAACAGTATGAATCCCCGACCACGGTTTTATGCGTGTAACGACAAATCTTTATAGCTTAAAGACGTTGGAATATGTCTCTACCCTAAAAAAAAATTAACCAGCAATTTTCTGTCGAGGAAAGTGCTCTGATATCACTTGTAATATTCTAGATATAAAAAGTATGCAGAATAGAAATACAATGCTAGAAATGGCAGAGGAACATCAATATAACCAGAACAACACCACAATAATATTGAAATGATAATAGAATAACACCAGAAAGAGTACTTTGATTACTGAGAGCAATGTTCACTTGCCTCTTCGAGGGGGAAAACCTCCAATCAAGCAGAGCTCTATTACAATAATATTCAAGACAACAGTTCTCATACCCTCGAATCTTATTTATACTAAATATGCCTATCAAAAGAACCATCTAGAGGAATATCCTTCTAGAAGTGGAAGCTTCTATTAGGTTTTCTTACATTCAACTTATTCTTCCTTATTGCTAGGCCTTATTAATATTGACCTTTATTACATCGGAATATATTATTCTACCTATGTGAGGGGTTAGGTCCCTAACAGATTAAGGGGTTGGTGCAGTTCACCGTGTTGAATGTGATGAAGATCCTGCATTTTGGCCGCCACCAGAAAGTTAACGCTTGCGTTAAAATCCTCATTTCATGCTATCATGGTGGACATCTATGGCTCGACAGAAGGATTATTGTGGATCCAACATTGATCCACCGGATCATGGGCTTAAGTGTGAAGGGTGCTGACCCTCAACAGTTTTATCCAAGGAAGGCCTTGGACCGTTCCCTGGAGAAGCACATCAAGGAATCTTATAGAGAGGTAGAGAAAGGAAAGTGAGGTTACAAAGTAGCCTCTATACAGGATGGCGCAATGTGCCTTTCTTGACAACTCCTAGTTGGAGAGCTTGTGAGGAAGAATCACCCCACACAGGTCACGGGGTTCGTGGTCGACCTCACAGGAAAATGTGTGGAGGGCATGCAGAATAACTGGGCGAACTACCTCATCAACGAGCTAGAGAAGGATTGTCGCAAAGCCCAGGATTACAAATTCCATTACAGTTGGTTGATCATTTTGATCACATTTATCGCTTGGAAAATTCCTGAAGGAGCCTCTTTTCCAGAGATCGAACCCTCGGAGTCATTGGCCGCTCGATTTTCAACCCTGTGGTATACCAATGACATGACGAAGTAGTGTCATTACAATGTCATGTTTCATGGATATTACCAGCAGTTAAAGGTCGACATTGAATCATTTCTGCACATGACACCGCACACCCTGCAACAGTATCGACCAATAACAAAGTTCTACGTTGATCCTCATTTCATATACATCACTGTGTGCAGAGATGAGAACCAAGAAGAATTGTAGTCGTACTGCAAACTAATAAATGAAGATATAGATCAGATTACAAAGGAGTGGTCGGAGGAATTTCTTGTACCTATCGTTGATGCCAAATTATTTGACACTGACACCATAGGAAGCCCAATAGTTACCCGATTTGAACATGTCGAATAGTCCAGTGGGACGAATAAGAATAAAAAGAAGGAACAAGTCCAAGACATAGAGAGTGATAAAGAGGACAATGCTTCTGAAGATAACAGGTCTATCTCTCTAGGAGGAGGAGGAGACAAAGAAAAAGGACATGGACGAGGAGATGAAAAAGAAGAAGAGAAAGGGGGAGGTGAAGCTACACCGCTTGAAGATCCCCCTACTGGGACAGTAACACCGCAAAAGAGGAAGGTTCCGAAGAAACCTTCAGCCAAGAAGAAGATGCTTGCTAACAATCCCCAGTTGGAATCCACTCTCACTGAGGATGATATCACTCTGGTCTATGGAGCTATGGAGGACGCATCCAAAGACATCTTGCAAAGATACAGAGAGAAGCGGGAGGATTTATACAAAAGGATTGAGAGGGAATTGGAGGAAGTGTAGTAAGTTGTCTGCTTGATCCACGCAGTACCTACTGTGTCGTCTGCACCCTCCTCATCACAAACTGCAGAATTGGGGGATGAACCAACCCAATTGAGAAGGATTGTGTATGCAATAGAAGCCCGATTCCAGAGAGCGCAGGAAGAGAAGGAGAAGGCTACAAAAGCCTTGAAAAGTGGTAATTACGAGCACAATTAGCACAATTACGAGTAGCACGGGATAGTGTAGCGGCCCAAGAAAGAGATAAAGCAGAGCTTCAGGTGAAGCTTTAGGAGGAAAAAGCCAAGCTACAGAGGGAAAAANCAAAGGAGTGGTCGGAGGAATTTATTGTACCTATCGTTGATGCCAAATTATTTGACACTGACACCATAGGAAGCCCAATAGTTACCCGATTTGAACATGTCGGATAGAACAGTGGGATGAATAAGAATAAAAAGAAGGAACAAGTCCAAGACATAGAGAGTGATAAAGAGGACAATGCTTCTGAAGATAACAGGTCTAGCTCTCTAGGAGGAGGAGGAGACGAAGAAAAAGGACAGGGACGAGGAGATGAAAAAGAAGAAGAGAAAGGGGGAGGTGAAGCTACACCGCTTGAAGATCCCCCTACTGGGACAGTAACACCGCAAAAGAGGAAGGTTCCGAAGAAACCTTTAGCCAAGAAGAAGATGCTTGCTAACAAGCCCCAGTTGGAATCCACTCTCACTGAGGATGATATCAATCTGGTCTATGGAGCTATGGAGGACGCATCCAAATACATCTTGCAAAGATACAGAGAGAAGCGGGAGGAGTTATACAAAAGGATTGAGAGGGAATTGGAGGAAGTGTAGTAAGTTGTCTGCTTGATCCACGCAGTACCTACTGTGTCGTCTGCACCCTCCTCATCACAAACTGTAGAATTGGGGGATGAACCAGCCCAATTGAGAAGGATTGTGGATGCAATAGAAGCCCGATTCCAGAGAGCGCAGGAAGAGAAGGAGAAGGCTACAAAAGCCTTGAAAAGTGGTAATTACAAGCACAATTAGCACAATTACGAGTAGCACGGGATAGTGTAGCGGCCCAAGAAAGAGATAAAGCAGAGCTTCAGGTGAAGCTTTAGGAGGAAAAAGCCAAGCTACAGAGGGAAAAAGAGAAATTTCTCATAGAGCGGGTCCTGGTCAAAGAAGTGGTAAGTAAAGCATGTCACTCTGTTTTAGGTTTGGCATAGGAGGAGAAAGAGTTAGTTGAAGCTCAAGTAGTGAATCTCACAGAGATCATCCAGCAACTTTAGTTTGGGATAATAAAATTGGAGGCCCAAACAGTACTGAGAACCCCGCAGGAGGTGCGTGACCAGAGGGAAGAGACCGCCAAAAATGTAGTAGCAAGAATAAGAGCCCTTGCCTCATAATGTAAATAGCTAAGTGATAGGAGTGGCCAGACATATGAACGCCTCGCTGAGTATCTAAAGCTAAGGAAGTTGGAATTGCAGTTACAGGAGGCGCATCAACAAGCATTTTCGTTGCAGGCATAGATGAAGTTGCTTACTGCAGTAGAAAGAATGAAGAGATCCCAGGAGCAGCACGTAGTACAGAAACATATCACTTCCCTCCAAGGTAAGGTAATGGAAGTAACGCCAAAGCTACAACCTGTGCAAGATTAAGCTTGCAAGGTGTTCGAAGATATTGATGGACAGGGCTCACAACTAGATCAAGTTGTCGTAGAAGTAGAATAGTGCCTAGAAGGGCTTGTTACAGAGAAGACGATCTAGGAGCTTTTTGAGCAAGAGGCTCAGGCGAAGTAGCAAGTCGAGGCAGCTAGATTTAAGCTAGAGGCTTTCAAAGCAGCATTGTCTGCACCTAAGTGACTCGAAATGAGTCACAAGTGAGTGTTGGGGGCATGTTGGCCCTTGACCAAGTTTTGAGGAAACTTTGGTCAGTTTGGGACCACTTTTGGACTTCGACACGTTGGTCAAAGAAAGAGCGCCCAGGAGGAGCTGCGATCACAGATCTCACTGAATTTAAGGGTTATGTGGACCCATTAAAGGGTCCTCTAGGGTTTTGTAATCGGTTTATGGGATATCGTCCCATGGGGTTTTCCCATGCTTAGGCCTTATTGTAAGGGTTTGTAAGATATAAATAAATAATATTGTAGCCAGCAAAGTGAATGTTGTTATGTGTGAACAAAGTGCTTTGTGCAAAGGCATATATGTGTGGGACTATGATTTTGTAGAAGGTGCAAATGTTGTGATCTGGCTAAGTGCATTTGAACTAGTTTTGGAAGGAGGATCTGGTGCTCAGTGCATAGATCTCTTGTATGTTTTGAAGCTTGACCCTGTGGCTTAGTGCACAGGAGTGAATGAATGTAAGATTTGGCGAATAATAAAGAAGCGAAGCGGTTTGTGGATGTAGCCCCACCCAGGGGTGAACCACGTATATCTAGACTCTCGTGGTTTGCTTGGTGCAATGTAATCTTTGTTATGTTTTTCTTAGTGCTTAGATTATATGTGTAATGAATATGTATATGGAGCTTAAATTATTTTCTAATTTTAAAATGCTAGATCTGATCCACAGAACTAAGTGTTAAGTGTTTAAGATGCATAATCGTTTGTTGTTACTGCGCTAGATCTATCTTTGATTATGTTTTGTGATGTCAATACGGTTAATGAACTAATGCATGTCACTTCCTAAGCATTAATAGAATATTCTTTGAAGTGTTCTTATCACATATCTTTGTCCCATCTTGGTTACATACACCTGCGTCCTGTAATCCCCTTTCTTCTACCTCGGGTGAGACTTCACCCGCTTCGCAGATGTTTCTGAAAGGGTCAGTAGTCAGGGTTTTGTTGGTGCATTGTTAAGTGTTGAACCCTGGGTCTAACCCTATGCCAACAACCCTTCACCCACATCTGTGAATGAAAGAGGTGCCCACCTTCCTCTATTTCATCAGGTTCACCAGGTTGGACCTTTGTGGTAACAACGGTAGAACTGGGTTCTGTGTCAATGATTCATCTCCCTTTTTATGGTTCTGACTCAAATTTGGAGCCCACATCTAATTCAGAGGCTTCACTTCAGCCATCAATGACTTCTTTGAGTGACATTTAGCGGTGTTATGTCAGGAGCTCTTATGGAAATTGCACCACTTTCCAGTGTCTTTCTTTGTCTTCCCATTGTCCGTCTTTGTTTGTGGCTTATACTGGTTGTCCTAAGTATTTCCATACTTTATCTGTCCTTTGTTCTATAGGTTGTGACCACCTTTTCACTACTTCTTTTGTGAGGGGTTCACAAACCCAAACTACAGTGTGTTGAGCACTCAACACACCCTAAAAATCCTATGTCAAATTTTACTCTTTAGGTACCACTTAATATTTTGCACTGTCTGATTCTACTTTAGTATGAAAAATGTTGCCTTTGATTAAATTAAAAACAATAAATTTTAATTAAAAGAATCGATAGCCAAATATTTTCCCCAGCGCGCTTAAAAAATTCATCATCGGAAAGGATTAAACATGAAAGGAAATCACTCAAGAGAACCAAGATAGTCGAGCGTCGATCTTCGTCAGCGTCGACAAACGGGAGTTTTATTTCGTGACGACCTTCACTAAGGATATCGCTAATGACTGATCCCTTCGGCATCCGCAAAAGGTTGAAGGAGTAAGTTCTTACGAAGGGAGAAAAGAATCACCCATAGTTGATCCCCGAAACTCTCGGCATAGGCATTATTTTTGAGAAGGTAGGTCCATATACAGGGCATGACAGGTTTATTATCCCCTCCAACCACCGACCCCGATACTTTTCGGTATCGTCAGTCCTAGGATTATTTTGACACACACATCTTGTTGAAAACCCCGACTCTGATTGGGATACATGATCAAACCATCTTCCCCCACCTATCACGTGTCGTTGCCAAAGTGGTTAAACATATGATCGAGTTTTCCCTTGAGTCATTAGCACTTCTCGAGGCTCAAGTCGCAACCCGAGTTAGTTTTTCCACATCACCTCCATACGAAAAAATCAATTGGTGTCGAAATTTCTAAACAGGAGGTTTCTAATGAAAAATTCACTACACATCATCGATCCTCGACCTACCCACTCGAAAAACGACATGATGGGATGTTTTAACGCTAGATACGATGCATTCAAAGTGTTAATTAATTCCAAAATCTCGCATTAGTTTCTAATTTGTGCGCAAATCAAAAGGACCATTTGCACATGTTGATATAACACATCACCCTTCACACCTCCACCATCAACCCACGATGAATTAAATTGTAGAGATTCGGTGGTAGATTTGTTTTAATTTCACTCATCACTGGGATTAATTGGTTGATACGACTCGTAAGATATTCCCATCAAATTCTGTTGAGCCATTGTAAACAAGATTATTCTGCGCGCAAATAAGTTCAGGTCAGATAGAGGAGCGAGGTGAGAATTCTGGAAGAAGTCTCCAAGATCTCGTGAGTATTAAACCACAGATTTTAGCAAGCATTATAGGTATGTGCTAGTCTGGATTTTGTTGTGTTTTTACCTCACATATACATTATGATCCAATATTTCTCTGTATGTCATCCCTAAAGGATTGTTTAGTTTGCAGAAACAGTTCCTGCGAGAAAACCAACCACTAGGAAATCTCCAAGAGCATCAAATCTAAAGGAACCAGAGGTGGGAGAAGTTTCTTCCCCAGCGGTCACGAAACAATTGGAATTCACTCCAAAGTCAGTGCCCCTCATCAAGACATCCACCAAGAAGGTTTTTATTNAAATTATATTGGGTTATGCCCAATCTCCAAGTTCAAGCATTAATCGACATCTCAAGACAACACTAGCCAAAGACACAGGCCAATGCCAACATATCGATCAAGTTATACACAAAGCACCAAGAGAGAGACCAGCATTCAAATTTAAGGTGCCAAGTGTCAAGAACAAACATTGAAAACACTCTCACAAGGTTCCAAGCATCAAAAGCACCCACGGGAAGTGTTTATAGTTCTTGATGGTTGCTACAGCTATAAGTAATCATTCTCCTTTTTTATATCAACTATTTTGATGGATGGTGCTAATGAATTTGCAGAGTTTTCACAGGATTTATGCTACCAAATTACATGAAGACACACATGCACATGCTACCAAAAGGTGCTACCAAAATTTTGACAGAGACCAAATTCTGCAGAATTATTTTGCAAGGACGTGTTTGCCAGTTTTGAGTAACT
The DNA here is from genome assembly GCA_000966675.3 of Picea glauca. NCBI lineage: Eukaryota > Viridiplantae > Streptophyta > Pinopsida > Pinales > Pinaceae > Picea > Picea glauca. The sequence goes on along the minus strand of JZKD02S0053750.1, from coordinate 7,095 downwards.
AACTTAAAACTTGGATTGTGAACAATTGAGAAGGTATTTTTGAAAAATGGAGGAGGTTTTTTTTCATCACATTCCAAATAAATAAAAAATCTCTCATTTTTTCAAAATGTGTTATGGTTTCAGAGATATTAGACATATAAGTGGCGCTACCAATTGTTTTACAGTGGTGCTACCGAATTTCCTATAGTGGTCACGATTTTGATATTCGCCTTGTTGGGAGGTTTCCACCTGTCAAGGAGGATTAGAATGGATTTTCAAGGATAAGTTAGATGTCAAGGGACACCTGTACCTAGGATTTATCTCCATCAAAGGCCTCATGAAATGAGGTGGAAACAATTTATTAGTGACTTCCAACAGATACATCAAAATTAGAAGTTTGTTGGATTTTTGTCTCTTTGATTGTTGCCACCTATCTCCAAGGCTTAGAATCCAATGGAGGATATGGGATTCGAACTCCTAAGGTTATTTGGATGTTATTTTATATTTAAGGAAGGAGATATCTCTTGGAGAATGGGATTCATGAGCCAATAAAGGATAGAGAGAGTAGGAGTAGGCAGTTTTCATGTGTGTGTTCATTCGTAAGCCTGTGGGCATTTTATGATTGTAAGCATTACTGCTATTGGAGACTCATGAGAGCTGTGATTTCATATTGTAACCCTTTTGTTTATATTTCTTCTGATTTGAATATATTTCAGATTTGAGGATCAAAGGCTGCCAATGATTTATGGATCCCTAAGCAGCAGAGGATCTACTGTATTTCTCTCGTCAAACATTGTTTATATTCAAGTATTTGTTCATTCATTAAATTGAGAGGATATCTGTTTAGTGAAAATTCTACCTTATGTTTTCCTTCTTCATTCTTCCACTTATCAGCATATAATCTTATTTTCTGTTGAGCAGATTTTGTGCCTTTGATGAGTAGGATGTTTGTGACTCCATTGCCCATTGGTGTAGCCTATTAATCTATAGTTTGTTGTCCTCTCCCTTTATTTCTCCATCTTGTTGATCCACCTATTCAAAACCAAAATTATCTTTTACATTCTGATGGGTGTTGATCTTACACTTTAGTAGTCAAAGTGTGACTTTCAGTGGTAACAGTATGAATCCCCGACCACGGTTTTATGCGTGTAACGACAAATCTTTATAGCTTAAAGACGTTGGAATATGTCTCTACCCTAAAAAAAAATTAACCAGCAATTTTCTGTCGAGGAAAGTGCTCTGATATCACTTGTAATATTCTAGATATAAAAAGTATGCAGAATAGAAATACAATGCTAGAAATGGCAGAGGAACATCAATATAACCAGAACAACACCACAATAATATTGAAATGATAATAGAATAACACCAGAAAGAGTACTTTGATTACTGAGAGCAATGTTCACTTGCCTCTTCGAGGGGGAAAACCTCCAATCAAGCAGAGCTCTATTACAATAATATTCAAGACAACAGTTCTCATACCCTCGAATCTTATTTATACTAAATATGCCTATCAAAAGAACCATCTAGAGGAATATCCTTCTAGAAGTGGAAGCTTCTATTAGGTTTTCTTACATTCAACTTATTCTTCCTTATTGCTAGGCCTTATTAATATTGACCTTTATTACATCGGAATATATTATTCTACCTATGTGAGGGGTTAGGTCCCTAACAGATTAAGGGGTTGGTGCAGTTCACCGTGTTGAATGTGATGAAGATCCTGCATTTTGGCCGCCACCAGAAAGTTAACGCTTGCGTTAAAATCCTCATTTCATGCTATCATGGTGGACATCTATGGCTCGACAGAAGGATTATTGTGGATCCAACATTGATCCACCGGATCATGGGCTTAAGTGTGAAGGGTGCTGACCCTCAACAGTTTTATCCAAGGAAGGCCTTGGACCGTTCCCTGGAGAAGCACATCAAGGAATCTTATAGAGAGGTAGAGAAAGGAAAGTGAGGTTACAAAGTAGCCTCTATACAGGATGGCGCAATGTGCCTTTCTTGACAACTCCTAGTTGGAGAGCTTGTGAGGAAGAATCACCCCACACAGGTCACGGGGTTCGTGGTCGACCTCACAGGAAAATGTGTGGAGGGCATGCAGAATAACTGGGCGAACTACCTCATCAACGAGCTAGAGAAGGATTGTCGCAAAGCCCAGGATTACAAATTCCATTACAGTTGGTTGATCATTTTGATCACATTTATCGCTTGGAAAATTCCTGAAGGAGCCTCTTTTCCAGAGATCGAACCCTCGGAGTCATTGGCCGCTCGATTTTCAACCCTGTGGTATACCAATGACATGACGAAGTAGTGTCATTACAATGTCATGTTTCATGGATATTACCAGCAGTTAAAGGTCGACATTGAATCATTTCTGCACATGACACCGCACACCCTGCAACAGTATCGACCAATAACAAAGTTCTACGTTGATCCTCATTTCATATACATCACTGTGTGCAGAGATGAGAACCAAGAAGAATTGTAGTCGTACTGCAAACTAATAAATGAAGATATAGATCAGATTACAAAGGAGTGGTCGGAGGAATTTCTTGTACCTATCGTTGATGCCAAATTATTTGACACTGACACCATAGGAAGCCCAATAGTTACCCGATTTGAACATGTCGAATAGTCCAGTGGGACGAATAAGAATAAAAAGAAGGAACAAGTCCAAGACATAGAGAGTGATAAAGAGGACAATGCTTCTGAAGATAACAGGTCTATCTCTCTAGGAGGAGGAGGAGACAAAGAAAAAGGACATGGACGAGGAGATGAAAAAGAAGAAGAGAAAGGGGGAGGTGAAGCTACACCGCTTGAAGATCCCCCTACTGGGACAGTAACACCGCAAAAGAGGAAGGTTCCGAAGAAACCTTCAGCCAAGAAGAAGATGCTTGCTAACAATCCCCAGTTGGAATCCACTCTCACTGAGGATGATATCACTCTGGTCTATGGAGCTATGGAGGACGCATCCAAAGACATCTTGCAAAGATACAGAGAGAAGCGGGAGGATTTATACAAAAGGATTGAGAGGGAATTGGAGGAAGTGTAGTAAGTTGTCTGCTTGATCCACGCAGTACCTACTGTGTCGTCTGCACCCTCCTCATCACAAACTGCAGAATTGGGGGATGAACCAACCCAATTGAGAAGGATTGTGTATGCAATAGAAGCCCGATTCCAGAGAGCGCAGGAAGAGAAGGAGAAGGCTACAAAAGCCTTGAAAAGTGGTAATTACGAGCACAATTAGCACAATTACGAGTAGCACGGGATAGTGTAGCGGCCCAAGAAAGAGATAAAGCAGAGCTTCAGGTGAAGCTTTAGGAGGAAAAAGCCAAGCTACAGAGGGAAAAAGAGAAATTTCTCATAGAGCGGGTCCTGGTCAAAGAAGTGGTAAGTAAAGCATGTCACTCTGTTTTAGGTTTGGCATAGGAGGAGAAAGAGTTAGTTGAAGCTCAAGTAGTGAATCTCACAGAGATCATCCAGCAACTTTAGTTTGGGATAATAAAATTGGAGGCCCAAACAGTACTGAGAACCCCGCAGGAGGTGCGTGACCAGAGGGAAGAGACCGCCAAAAATGTAGTAGCAAGAATAAGAGCCCTTGCCTCATAATGTAAATAGCTAAGTGATAGGAGTGGCCAGACATATGAACGCCTCGCTGAGTATCTAAAGCTAAGGAAGTTGGAATTGCAGTTACAGGAGGCGCATCAACAAGCATTTTCGTTGCAGGCATAGATGAAGTTGCTTACTGCAGTAGAAAGAATGAAGAGATCCCAGGAGCAGCACGTAGTACAGAAACATATCACTTCCCTCCAAGGTAAGGTAATGGAAGTAACGCCAAAGCTACAACCTGTGCAAGATTAAGCTTGCAAGGTGTTCGAAGATATTGATGGACAGGGCTCACAACTAGATCAAGTTGTCGTAGAAGTAGAATAGTGCCTAGAAGGGCTTGTTACAGAGAAGACGATCTAGGAGCTTTTTGAGCAAGAGGCTCAGGCGAAGTAGCAAGTCGAGGCAGCTAGATTTAAGCTAGAGGCTTTCAAAGCAGCATTGTCTGCACCTAAGTGACTCGAAATGAGTCACAAGTGAGTGTTGGGGGCATGTTGGCCCTTGACCAAGTTTTGAGGAAACTTTGGTCAGTTTGGGACCACTTTTGGACTTCGACACGTTGGTCAAAGAAAGAGCGCCCAGGAGGAGCTGCGATCACAGATCTCACTGAATTTAAGGGTTATGTGGACCCATTAAAGGGTCCTCTAGGGTTTTGTAATCGGTTTATGGGATATCGTCCCATGGGGTTTTCCCATGCTTAGGCCTTATTGTAAGGGTTTGTAAGATATAAATAAATAATATTGTAGCCAGCAAAGTGAATGTTGTTATGTGTGAACAAAGTGCTTTGTGCAAAGGCATATATGTGTGGGACTATGATTTTGTAGAAGGTGCAAATGTTGTGATCTGGCTAAGTGCATTTGAACTAGTTTTGGAAGGAGGATCTGGTGCTCAGTGCATAGATCTCTTGTATGTTTTGAAGCTTGACCCTGTGGCTTAGTGCACAGGAGTGAATGAATGTAAGATTTGGCGAATAATAAAGAAGCGAAGCGGTTTGTGGATGTAGCCCCACCCAGGGGTGAACCACGTATATCTAGACTCTCGTGGTTTGCTTGGTGCAATGTAATCTTTGTTATGTTTTTCTTAGTGCTTAGATTATATGTGTAATGAATATGTATATGGAGCTTAAATTATTTTCTAATTTTAAAATGCTAGATCTGATCCACAGAACTAAGTGTTAAGTGTTTAAGATGCATAATCGTTTGTTGTTACTGCGCTAGATCTATCTTTGATTATGTTTTGTGATGTCAATACGGTTAATGAACTAATGCATGTCACTTCCTAAGCATTAATAGAATATTCTTTGAAGTGTTCTTATCACATATCTTTGTCCCATCTTGGTTACATACACCTGCGTCCTGTAATCCCCTTTCTTCTACCTCGGGTGAGACTTCACCCGCTTCGCAGATGTTTCTGAAAGGGTCAGTAGTCAGGGTTTTGTTGGTGCATTGTTAAGTGTTGAACCCTGGGTCTAACCCTATGCCAACAACCCTTCACCCACATCTGTGAATGAAAGAGGTGCCCACCTTCCTCTATTTCATCAGGTTCACCAGGTTGGACCTTTGTGGTAACAACGGTAGAACTGGGTTCTGTGTCAATGATTCATCTCCCTTTTTATGGTTCTGACTCAAATTTGGAGCCCACATCTAATTCAGAGGCTTCACTTCAGCCATCAATGACTTCTTTGAGTGACATTTAGCGGTGTTATGTCAGGAGCTCTTATGGAAATTGCACCACTTTCCAGTGTCTTTCTTTGTCTTCCCATTGTCCGTCTTTGTTTGTGGCTTATACTGGTTGTCCTAAGTATTTCCATACTTTATCTGTCCTTTGTTCTATAGGTTGTGACCACCTTTTCACTACTTCTTTTGTGAGGGGTTCACAAACCCAAACTACAGTGTGTTGAGCACTCAACACACCCTAAAAATCCTATGTCAAATTTTACTCTTTAGGTACCACTTAATATTTTGCACTGTCTGATTCTACTTTAGTATGAAAAATGTTGCCTTTGATTAAATTAAAAACAATAAATTTTAATTAAAAGAATCGATAGCCAAATATTTTCCCCAGCGCGCTTAAAAAATTCATCATCGGAAAGGATTAAACATGAAAGGAAATCACTCAAGAGAACCAAGATAGTCGAGCGTCGATCTTCGTCAGCGTCGACAAACGGGAGTTTTATTTCGTGACGACCTTCACTAAGGATATCGCTAATGACTGATCCCTTCGGCATCCGCAAAAGGTTGAAGGAGTAAGTTCTTACGAAGGGAGAAAAGAATCACCCATAGTTGATCCCCGAAACTCTCGGCATAGGCATTATTTTTGAGAAGGTAGGTCCATATACAGGGCATGACAGGTTTATTATCCCCTCCAACCACCGACCCCGATACTTTTCGGTATCGTCAGTCCTAGGATTATTTTGACACACACATCTTGTTGAAAACCCCGACTCTGATTGGGATACATGATCAAACCATCTTCCCCCACCTATCACGTGTCGTTGCCAAAGTGGTTAAACATATGATCGAGTTTTCCCTTGAGTCATTAGCACTTCTCGAGGCTCAAGTCGCAACCCGAGTTAGTTTTTCCACATCACCTCCATACGAAAAAATCAATTGGTGTCGAAATTTCTAAACAGGAGGTTTCTAATGAAAAATTCACTACACATCATCGATCCTCGACCTACCCACTCGAAAAACGACATGATGGGATGTTTTAACGCTAGATACGATGCATTCAAAGTGTTAATTAATTCCAAAATCTCGCATTAGTTTCTAATTTGTGCGCAAATCAAAAGGACCATTTGCACATGTTGATATAACACATCACCCTTCACACCTCCACCATCAACCCACGATGAATTAAATTGTAGAGATTCGGTGGTAGATTTGTTTTAATTTCACTCATCACTGGGATTAATTGGTTGATACGACTCGTAAGATATTCCCATCAAATTCTGTTGAGCCATTGTAAACAAGATTATTCTGCGCGCAAATAAGTTCAGGTCAGATAGAGGAGCGAGGTGAGAATTCTGGAAGAAGTCTCCAAGATCTCGTGAGTATTAAACCACAGATTTTAGCAAGCATTATAGGTATGTGCTAGTCTGGATTTTGTTGTGTTTTTACCTCACATATACATTATGATCCAATATTTCTCTGTATGTCATCCCTAAAGGATTGTTTAGTTTGCAGAAACAGTTCCTGCGAGAAAACCAACCACTAGGAAATCTCCAAGAGCATCAAATCTAAAGGAACCAGAGGTGGGAGAAGTTTCTTCCCCAGCGGTCACGAAACAATTGGAATTCACTCCAAAGTCAGTGCCCCTCATCAAGACATCCACCAAGAAGGTTTTTATTCAGCCCCCGGTCATCGGAGACATGAAGGAAATCATAGGGACCAAGATAGTACTCTCGCACTGGGGATAACTTTTCTAGAAGATAAAGCGGGAAGAATTCCTTGAATATACCCCGCACAGCGATCCCGATACAAGAAAACTCGACGATGAAGTCCTCCT
>JZKD02S0053739.1:0-10663 GCA_000966675.3 Picea glauca | reverse complement strand
CCAACAAAAATGTTCTTGTCCTCATGGTTGTCACAACTCTCTTGTTTCACACATTTGCATTCATCTTGAACACATACTTTGCATGCTTGAGGGATTGAACTTGCAACAAAAGTTGATCTAGGAACTTTTTCCCTTGTCTCCTCAACTTTGGAATTTTCTCCATCTTTATGTTCATATCCAAGACCCCTATACTTGGGCCTCTCCTCAACAACAATAGGCTCAACAATTCCTTGTGCATGCTTGCCTAACCCTTTACCTTCATAGCCCATTTTTAACAATAACTTGTACCCTATTCCTCTAGTGTGATTTCCAAAAACAACAAAGCATTCATCTTGAGAGGGATTTGAAGAAAAACCAACATTACATACCTCATGTTCATGCATGTACTTGGTAAGGGTTTCCTTTTCCTCATGGAGCTGAGTCTCCATCTCATGCATTTTTTCAAGAAGCTAGTGCTTCTCCTCCTTCATGGCCATCAACTGCTCTTGAAGGACAATGATCTCCTTTCTATATTCCCACAACTCTTGTACCACATATCTCATGGTTAGAAACTCCTCCAACATCTCTTTGTCAAAGAACTTGGCTAATGAAGATGTATGAGAACTCTTACTGTTTGAAGCTTCCTCCATCTTTGTAAGATATCAAACTTCAACACAAAACTTGCACAAATACCAATAGCTAAATCTCTAGCTATCAATGGAAATCATATGAGCAAAACTATGCTCTGATACCACCTGATCTGAAAATAGGGAGCTGACATGTTATTCTATGCAAGCACCCTCTACTCCATTAAAATAAATTTCAGGACCTTGCTCTATGTCAAAGTTGTGCAAGAGGTTTTATGTGTCAATTTTATGCTTCTTTTAAATGTTTATGTGTGAGGTCTTTCTAAGGTTAAATATGTGGTTTAAATAAATACACAGCAAACATAACTTGCAGCAAATAAACCAGCAAACTCAGAACAAAGACAAGATGATAAAGGAGTTCACCCCCAACTGGGCTACATCTCCTTGAGCCTCCATCAATGTACTAGGCTCTCTGGGATTAGTTTGTCAAATATTATTTTACAAGATGCTTCTCAACTCCAATGGATTTATGGACTATACCATTGGGTTCAGAATACATAAAAACCCCAAAAATGACTATTAGATCTCTGAAAACGGACCATGGCTCATACGGGCATGACCTCTTCTACATGTGGCCTTGAGCTTCCCTGAGCTTCCTTGTCCAGATTCTAATCAGTAACTCATAAGCTATACATGGAGACTGAAATGCATAAGCAACAATGTAAGGACACATCAGATTTGAAAATTTAACCCTTCTTTATATCATCATTAAATATCTTTCTTACATTATAGCCTCAGCATTACATAGAAAGTACAGTCTAGATTCTTGGCTCCGGCTCTCGACCACAGAGTCCTGATTTCCCAGCCAGCAGGTTGTGTTCATTACACACTCTACTCTTCTTAATTTACCACAAAAAACCTTGGGCAATGCCCACATACATAACTCTGATAGACACTATTCAACCTAACAATATCATCTAATGACCAAATTGAACGAGCAAACTCATCCCCCGACTGAACCAACCAACTCCATCCCCATCAATAACAAACATTTTATAATTATATTATGTCCTATATTATGTTATTTAGCTGGTGTTGTGCTGGCTTCCACAACTTTTTATGTTGTTATTCCTTCTGGCCTCTGAAGGAGGTTGCGCGACCAACACTTACACAATTCTTTTCTCAAAATCGAAGGGCCCAACACCTATGTCAAGCTACTACTTTCATGTTACCATGGCAGCTACTTATGGCTCGACCACCGTATCAAAGTCAATCTGACAATGATCCATAGGATCACAAGATTGAGTATGCAAGGACCTGATCTGCGAGACTTCTATCCAGGAAAAGCCACAGGTCGTGCACTAGCACAGAATATCAAGGATACATATGGTGATGTTGAGAAGGGGACATGGGGCTACAAGGTAGCTTCCATCCAGAATGGCACAATGCACCTAGGATTCCAACTAATTGTAGGAAATCTAGTAAGGAATAACCGACCCACGCAGGTCATATTCTTTTTCGTTGACCTTGCAGGGAAGTTTGTTGAAGGTATACAGATGAACTGGGCGAAGTACCTAGTTAATCAGCTTGAACTGGCCACAAAGCACAGGGTCAGGGCTATGAATTCCATTTTAGCTAGCCCCTGATCCTCATCATGTTTGTTGCTTGGGAAATACTAGAAGCTGCGACCTTCCTGAACATCGAGCCATTTGAGCTGCTTGCTGCAAAGTTCACCACGCTCTGGTACTTGAGCAATATGAGTAAGCAGTGGCAGTCGAACGTAGTTTTTCATACATATTACCTCCAGCTGAAGAGAGCCATCGAAGATGAACCTCGCATGACTTTGAACACCCTACAGAGGTTCCGACCCCTGATAAAGTTTTGCGTATATCAGCACTTCATCTACATTACATCGCGAGAATACGATCATAAGGAGGATCTTCAGTCGTACTACAAGCTCACGGAAGAGGACCTTGAGGATATCACTGAGGACTGGTTGGTAGACCTCCTTATTCCTACAGACCCTGCAAAGATGTCTGACCCTAACATCCCAGAGACCATGCACAAACAACATGATACATCCGGTCCTAGCAGAAGGAAGAATACCGAAGAGGTCCAAAACTTAAGCAGTGCCTCAGAAAAGACTACCTCAATATCACCTAGCCGAGGGGGTGATGACGAAGTAGAAGAAATAAATGGAAAAGAAGATGAGAAAAAGCAAGGAGAAGTAACACTACCTAGAGATGAGACTGATCCCCTGAAGAAAAGGAAGGTTTCTCCCAAGAAACCCTCTTCCCGGAAGAAATCAAGAGCCACTTTGACCAAGATCCAGACTGTGCTCATTGTCGATGATTTTGACTTCATCATCACAGCTATGAACGACGCCTCGCAGAAAATATTGGAGAAACAAGAAGCCAAGAAGGAGGAAATGTACGATAGGATCGAGGTTGAAATCTGAGGGGTACAGCAGGCCCTTTAATCCAATCGCGCAGTGTCCACTGCATCCCTGCCATCGGGAGAATGAGAGTTGGGAGATGATCCATCCCAACTCCGATGACTAGCTGATGCGGTCGAAGCTCGCCTTTGTCGCACACAAGAAGAAACAGAACCAGCACCCAAGCCTTGAAGCAAGTACATGGAGTACTCGTAGAACAACGTCGAGTTGCAGAGAAGGAGAAGGTTTCTCTCCAGGAAAAATTGGAAGAGGATAAAACACAGATTCAGCAAGAAAAAGAACAGTTGCTCGCAGAGCAACTCGAAGTGAAAGAAGAAGTCAACAGAGAACTTTTCTCTATGACAATCTTAGAGACACAACAAGAAGACCAAGTCGCACATCAAGTAGAGTAGCTCGCAGAAGCTATCCAACAACTATAGCAAAGAGTAGCAAAATTAGAGCTCCGCACAGTGCCCATCACCCCGCAAGATGTGAGGGATCAAAGAGAAACAACTGCTCGAAGCGCAGTTGAGTGAATAAAATCCCTCGCCATGGAATGTAAGAAATTGAGTGATCATACTGCCAAGACATATGAGCGACTCATTGAGAATACAGAACTGAAGACACTGGAGTCACAACTCCAAGAGGCGAAGTATCAAGCAGACACAATACAGGCGCAGTTGAAGCCCCTGTCAATTGTTGAAAGGATGAAGCGATCCTAAGAGAAGCGCACTACCCAGCAGTAGGTCCACACAATTCAGATCAAATTCATGGAAGTGACTCAGAGGATCCAACCTATATAGGATGAGGCTTACCAACTGTTCACAGAGATCGAAGGCTGAGGAGTAGAACTGGAGAAAGTCATCACTGCAGCTAAACAAAGCCTAGAGGGACCTGTCAATGAAGCAATCATACAAGAGTTCGTTTAATAGGAGGTCATGGCACAACAACAAGTCGAAGTAGCTCGAGCCAAGATTGAGGCTTTTGAGTCAGAATTAACCAGATAAGAGTGACTCGGGACAAGTCATAGGTGAGTGTTGGGGGCCTGTTGGCCCTTGACCAAGTTTTGGAGATCCTTGGTCAGGTTAGACCTATTTTTGGGACCTCGACAGGCTGTCGAAGGCGAAGCACAAGATGAAGTAGAGATTGCAGGATCTCAGCCCCTTTTTAGGTATTTTTGGGTTTTAGGCTTATGTAACAGGTATGGGAATGTCGTCCCATGGGTTTACCCATGTTTAGGCCCGATTTTGTAATGTGTAAATAAAGTAGCTAGATGATGTAAGTAGAAGTGCTAGATGCTAAGTGATAAAGTTTGATCTATGTGATCAAAAGTGATAAGTGTTGAGTGGAGATTTCTTTTGTGCATACTATGTGAGGCTTGCAGATCTCAGTGCAAGTGAGTGTAAGAGATTGAGAAGAGGCTTAGTGTTTTAACCCAGCTCGGGGAAGGAGGATCTAGCTAGGTGTGCATATCTCCTATCCTCTGCAGAGTAGGGTTTTGTGGATCTGTGCATGTAATTGATTGAAGAATCTAATAAAGAAGATGAAGAGTTGGTGGACGTATCCCCAGGGTGGGGGTGAACCATGTACATGTTGTGTTCCTCTTCTTGGTGTGATGTATTGATGTGTTTATATGTTTACTTGCTTAGTTATTTGATATAGATGAATGGTAGATAGATATGTTAATGTTATGTGCTTAATAGTATGGATGAATACTAGATCTGGCCTATGTGGATGTGCTTAGTGCTTGAATATAGTAGATCTGGTTGAATACTGCAATGCTCTCTAATTAGGGTTTAACTGCGTTGTAAACTAAGACTGGATATTAATGAAATATAATTGTTAAGTGCCCTATTAAGGTGTTACAGTCACAGATATGTGCCCCAGCTAAGGTTGCAGACACTAAATTCCTGCAACCACCCCTGCCTCTACCTCAGGTGAGACTTCATCTGCTTCGCAGGTGTTGCCGAAAGGGCCAATATTTAGAGTTTTTTTGGTGCGTTGTTGTAGCATTGAACCCTGGGTATGCCCCTATGCCAAAAGGATCTTTAGGAAGTGTTACTTTTCCCTACTTATGCTTGTCTTCTCCCCCTTCATCCTCTTCTTTGTCTACTTCATCACCTCCTCCTCCTTCTGGTGAATCTGGTGTAGTTTCCTTTGATGCACTGCTCAATTTATGTACCTCTTCCTTCTTTTTCTTACTATTGTTTTTGGGTGAATAATATTCTTCACGAGTGATAGGAATTTTGATGAGGTCAGGTTTGAACAGTTCTTCCTGGTCAACTGGTACAAGGAACTTTGTAGTTCATTCCTTGGTTATTTCTTCCATGTCCTCCTCTGTGAGTTTGTAATAGGACTGGATCTCTTCTTTGTGTTCATCTCCACGCGTAGTGATATAGATGAAGTGTTTTTCTGTGTGGAACTTCGTGATTGGCCTGAACATATGAAGTGTGTTCAGCATTATGCGAGGGAAGGATTCAATGGCCCGCTTCAGTTGTAGATAATAGGTGTGGAACACTGCGTTTGACTGCCATTATTTTTCCATGTTACTCGAATACCATATCGCAGTGAACTTCGCAACTAGTGGTTCGGACGACCCAATTTCAGGGAAGGTCGCTCCTTCTGACATCTCCCAAGAAATGAAGGCAATGAGAATTAGCAGCCAACTAAAAAGAGTCTCATAGACCTGATCCTTTGATTCACGAAAGTCTTTCTCTAACTGGTTGATGATGTAGCTCGCCCATTTCATTTGCAGCCCTTCAATGCATTTTCCTGCGAGGTTGATGAAAAACCACGTGACATGCATTGGCCTATTCTTCTTGACAATATTACCAACGATCATATAGCAAGCTAGGTGCACTACGCCATTCTGGATGGAGACTATGTTATAGCCCTGCTTCCCCTTCTCTACATCACCTAGCTAAAAATCTGTAGCCTTCCCTAGCTAAAAATCCTTACAGCTTACAGCTAGCCTTCCCTAGCTAAAAATCTGTAGCCTTCCCTAGCTAAAAATCCTGGGGATCTAATCCTTGCATTATTAATCCAGTGATCTGATGGATCAGCACAGGATCTACTGTGATGCGCATGTCCAACCACAAGTAACCACCATGGAAGCACGACGGTAGGGGTTTAACGCATGCTTTAACCTCCTGATGTCTTCCGAAGTGTGGGATCTTCATCACATTAAGAATGGTGGACCTCGTGATGTCCATAGTCCACGGTTGGGGGATTATCTTCGACTTATTCCCCATTGTCTTGTTCAAATACTTGTGTGGTGCGAGAACTCCATAGTTTTTGCGATCTCCCAATTTGAAGTCATTGATATTAAGCGTTAGAATCCTCTCCAACTATAGTCCTATTTCATGTATCCCCTTCGAAAGGTACGCGATGATCACTTTGTAGTCGAATTCCCTTGGGACATTGGCACAACTCACCACGCCAACCAGAGGCGGGATGTATTCAGGAAGGATTGATGGGATAAGCTTTGCATTCGCCAAGTCATCATGATGCTTGGTTTGTTTCTCTGTCACAATTCGGGAGGGCCCAGATTGGCATGCAATCGATGGGGATGCTTGCACTCCTCTTGTCGATGAATCTTGTGCTCCTATGGACATGACCTTCTCATCCATGAGGTCTATGAGAATCTCTTCGACAGATTTCTCTACTGTGCTAAAGTCACCCGACACACACACTTGATATCTAATATATCGGCTCGGTGAAAAAATAATCAAGGTAGCAGAACGGATGGTGAGGTCTCGATAAGCACTACGTGGTAATAGTCAACTCTATGTGGGTTCAAATAATCACAATTGGAAAAATTGTCCATGGTAAGACATTCGATGTGTTAAAAAGGTAACATTGTAATGGGTTCTTCTAACAGGTAGGAACGCCTCAATAAATGCAATTCCATCCATTATGGAGCGGTCCCAATGGTCCAATGGTGAACGTTCCGGTAATAACTGTGTTTCTAGACGTTCTAGAGCATCGTTCTAATGGTCGGGACACCTCCAAAAATCATATTGCTTCGTCGTGGTGAAGTAACATTTGGTGTTGTTCTGCTATTCCAGCGAGGTTCAAGTTCTGCAAGCCTTCCTTCTGCGAAGTGCTCTATGGAACCTCTTACAATTTTTCTAGATTTTCTTTCTTCGTACTGATTTTTCTAGCTTTCTTTCCTGTGATCAGTGTCTGTGGATTCCTCTTTCCATACTTGTTCTTATCTTTTCTTATAATAGTAACGTCGCGTTGTTGAGGATCTTTCACAAGGTTCAAGGATAATACTTCTTCTCTTATTGTTTCTATATTATATGATCTACTCTCCTGTATGGATAAGTTCTCTAAGTCTTCTTGCATTCTTTCAACTTTGACATCTAGGTCTCTGGCCCTCATTTGCTTTGAATTGTCCTCTTGTTCTTCTAGTAAGCGCATTATTATGCTAGCCATGAAATCCTTTAATTCTTTCTTTTTCATTTCTAGAGCTTCCTCTTCTTCTTTCCTTTAGATCTAATCTTTATCAACCCAAGTCTTTCCTAGCAAAAGAGCAAAGGGGGCGTTGTTCTCAACAAACTTAATGACCTCAAATTCTTCTTATGTCTATGCTCCATGAGAAATCATAGGTACATGGGCAAGTCTTCCACATAGGGTTATCATATTTCCTTTAAACAATCCTATTCCTCCCAGTAAAGGAACCATAATAGGCTTTCCTAATATTTCCCAAGTACTTTATGCCATAATGTTCACCTGTGTTTCTGCATCCAATACACAGTCTATGTCGAAGTCTCCTATTATTGTTTCTATGCACTCTTTCTCTTTTAAAATCTCTGATAAACTGGTGTCTCTGTGATCATTCAGTGTTTCTTTCATATGCAATAATATAGCCTCTGATTCTTTCTAGTTTTTTAGCATATTCTTAGTCCCTAGACCTTCCTCGTGGTCTTCTTGTCTCATGTTCATATTATCAACTTTAGCAATCATTCTATGGAAATCTAAAACTTCATGTCCAGTAGATTTACAACAAAGGAAAATAGGACTTCTATCGAGGCATTCCTTAGCAAGATGTCCTGGTCTTCTACAACTATAACAAAGAGTCAATCCTCTCTTTCTTTTAAATGATCCCCAACCTTTCATGTACTATGATGTTTACGCACACCAAAGACCCTGCCTCGACAGGTCCTACGCCTGACCTCTCGGTCTAAGGATCGTTCTAATTCCCCTTGAGCCGAAGTGGCTCTTTTGATTCCCTGCTGGAATCTCCAATTATTCGATCCAAAGGTCCTTCTTCTTTCCTCACGGTCTTCTGTACACAACCATGAATTTCGGGTTTCGGGACTCACAGAGTCTGATGTCGAGAACTCTTGTCCTCTTATCATACAAAGAAGGTCTCTCAATATTTTACCTGAGGGGGCTCTTTGAGCTCTTCCCTCCAAACTCACCTACCCTATTCAATTACATTGAATGGGTTGTCTATCAGATCTAGATCTTATCCTTACAAACATTCAAGGATATCTACTCTAATGCCTGCGCAAAGGCACAGCTCCATGGCTCAACAGCCTACAACATTAATTACATTCAATTTCAAATTTGAAATGAGGTTGCGCCTCTTCCCATTGAATGCGTGTGCTGACGTGGGCTGGCTGGTTGGATGGATGACATGGAGATATTCTCCTGCATCATACTCCTTAGCTGCAAAATTCATGAGCTCCTTCTCATGAGATTCCCATCTCAGCTGTTGAAATCCTCCTGGATCCCAAACAAATTTTTAGAGTTGTTCATCTACTCCATCTCCCTGTTGTTGCTGCTGCACTGTTTTTGTTACTTTTCTGCCCAGCTTCTCCTTGCTAGCAGTCTCTGCTGATCTCAACATCAGGCTTCTGATGTCTTCTATCACCTCGTCCAGCTGCTCCAGTGGTTGGCTTTGTTCATGCAGACTCCTCAGCTGCATTTTCTTTCTGCAGATGGGTAGATCATCATGATCTCCCATGTCATCTCCTTCATCTGTTTCCAACCTCACCTATTGGATGTGCAATCTCTCCACTATCACCCTTCTCTCCAGGGCTTCAATCTGTTAACACAGATCAGCAAAGCTCATGTTGTTTTCCTCTTCTTCTTCTGCTTCTGCAAGCTCCAATGTTGCAGTCTTTTCAGCTTCCTGGCTGAAAGTATTGAGCCACTCCTCAGAATGCTCATCTTCCTCTGTTTGGGCAGCCTCCAATGTCTGCTCCAACTCTTCTTCCCTGACAATCATAGTTAGTTGTCTTTCTCCTACTGTTGTTGCTTCATCTGCAACACAGACTTCTGCCTCCTCTGGGCTATGTGGTAGGAATATCTCAATTCCCCCAATCATTAGAAGATTTCTCCGATATTTCTTCTCTGTCAGCTACTCTGGCTGATTCAAACTCTTCTCTGAGCTCACCTTCTTTGTCAGCTGCTCAAGATGATTTGAACTCACCTATGAGTCCATGAGACTCTCAAATAGCCTCATTTTTGTTCCCATGCCCACCTAGCAAATTGGAAACTTTTTGTTACCCTCCTGGCAGTCCATGAGATCCCGCAGTGACCTCGTTTCATTGCCCTCCTGGCAATGTGAAATTCCCCGGCTGTCTTCATGACAGTTTGTGAGATCCCGCAACGACCTCAACTCGTTTCCCTCCTGGCAATTGGGAATTTCCTGGTTGTCTTCTTGACAGTCTATGAGATCCTCAGCTGATCCCATTTCATCCTTATCATCACTGATATTTCTCTCAATCTCTAGTTCACATACCTAAACCATATCCTCAGGTCCGTCGAGGTTTTCAGCATGCCTCAACCATCCTCTTAATAGCCTACACTGTCTTCTAGCCATCAACTCTTTGACTGGCCATTTTTCCTTCAGCTTCCTCATGGGCCATTCATATACCCATCTCGACTTGGCGTTCTGCTGCATCCACAGTGCAAGATTTTCTATCTCCGCCCTTATATCAGCGAGCTCTTCATTTATTTATGCTTTTCTCATCAGCTTTGGGTCTTTCCTTCCAGCATATCTACGGCCTTTAGTAGCCATCTTCCTGTCTCTGTCTGCCCTCCTGGAAAATCTACTGTTGTCACTCTGCAACCTTGAGTGTTTCAACTTCTCCTACAGTCCTCCTGGTTGTCTTCTTGATTGTTGTCTACCTACAAACAATCATCACAGAGTCTCCAGCACTTTGTCTTCCTTCTCCTCACTTCACCTAAAATATACAGATGAAATCCCGCTCTGATACCACTTGATGTGTATCAGAGTGCTCTTTCGCCTCCAGCTTCCCTTGCCTGAAATCTACAGACAAGATTCAAAGCTCTTATACCACTTGATGTCGACGCACACCAAAGACCCTGCCTCGACAGGTCCTGCACCTGACCTCCCGGTCTAAGGATCGTTCTAATTCCCCTTGAGCCGAAGTGGCTCTTTTGATTCCCTACTGGAATCTCCAATTATTCAATCCACAGGTCCTTCTTCTTTCCTCATGGTCTTCTACACACGACCGTGAATTTCGAGTTTCGAGACTCACAGAGTTCTAATGTCGAGAACTCTTGTCCTCTTATCATACAAAGAAGGTCTCTCGATCTTTTACCTGAGGGGGCTCTTTGAGATCTTCCCTCCAAACTCACCTACCCTATTCAATTACATTGAATGGGTTGTCTAGTCCACAAT
>JZKD02S0053738.1:346352-360655 GCA_000966675.3 Picea glauca | reverse complement strand
CTCTTCTTATTCAACAACTACATCATGAACCTTACCTTTATTTCCTTTCTTTAGATGGGGAAAATATTTGTGAAAGTGTCCCTTCTTCTAATAGTTGAAAAAACTTTCCTTTGAGATGTCAAAATCCTTACCTTTGAAACCAGCTTTGTCTTTCTCCTTCTAACCAAAGAATTTATTACGAGAAGAAAATATTTTCCCTTTCTTAGCTTTTTCAACTAATGCAATGAGTTATTCTTTAGAAACGCCATATCTACTTTGAATCCTGCCTTCTTCCTGAAGGAAGTCATACCATAGCCTATGAAAGTCTGGCTGAGTTTCCGTTCCAGTTATTCTAGCCAGAAAACTTTCCTAGGAGGATGGGAGACCATCCATTGCAGTGTGCACCAAGTCATGATCATTAAATTCTACGATGATCATGCGTAGTTGATCTCTGACTTAAGAGATATTGGTGAAGAATGATGCCACTGTGTCATCCTTCTCAGTTTTGAGTGTCTGAATCTGCTTCTTCAGAATTCTCTTATGACTAGGTGCTTTAGTCTCATATAGATTGGTGAGAGTGTCAAAACACTCCTTAGCAGTCTTCAAGGAAGCTATGACGATCATGATAGTGTGCTTCACTGAATCAAATATGATCCTTTTCACCTTAGCTTGGTTTTTCTTGAAATTAGTCCTCCCTACGTTTGTAGTAGGCTCCTCTACTACACCAGTAACAAATGCATCCAAATCATGCTCTTCTAGAATATTCAGGATTCTATCTTTCCAGACATAAAAGTTTGATGTGCCTTCAAGCCCATCTTTAGGCTTCACTGCTATGGATTCCATTCTTGTGGGTTGATCTGTAATGTGCTTCAACGAACCCTGCATGAGCTACAAGTTGCTGCAAAAATGTAGTTGCTTCATGCCTTGTGCTCTGATACCATGTTAATTTTATGGTAGTATTTAGATCTAATTAAATTTTAAAAAATTAGCACTGTACTTGAATCAGACTTCAAAACTAAAATGCACAATTACCATAATAGAAGCATGCCATAAACATTCATCCACAGTACACAAGATTTACCCTGGGGAAAGCCGAATGGAAAAACCCCAACAAAAGGTGATCTTTCTTATTTGAAAATATATGAGCTAGGAGTAGATACAATAGCCTTTCTGGATTTACACAGACCAAGAGGGTATGCTTGATAAAATCACTAATACGCCATGCTAGATCCAAGTTGATCTATGCAGAATAAGCGACCTCAAACACATGCAATGGAAACTTGTGAAAGCTGCAGAAGGTTTCTTCCTTCTTCCCACGCTAAACCCTGTTACAATGAAACTCTTCTCTTCCTCTCAGTATCAACAACACTTTATGATTTACCTATAGGTTCTTTTTATTACCAAAGACTCAACCTCCAAGAAGATATTCGTTGTAGTTATCTTAGATCTCCTTTACTTAGTTAGGAGTTAAGGTTTTCTTCTCTTAGAAGTCGCTTTGATTCCTTAAGTTACTAATTACTTAACTTATAATTACTTAACTTAATTTATGACTTAACTCAAGAGTCACTCAAGTTAATAATTGAATAATTAATTAACTCATTAATTATTTAAATTAATAATTATTTACATTAATAATTATTTAATATTAATATTTATTCAAGCTATCTCAACTTGAATTATTTAACTTATTTATTTAGTTTAATTATTTATCTAAATAATTCTTTAAGTTAATATTCACTCATGTTAACTCAACTTGATTTATTTAACTTATTTATTTAGATAAATAATTACTTCCATTAAATATTCATTTATTTAACTTTATTTAGTTTAACTTAATAATTATTCCAGTTAACTATATATTACTTAACTTGATATTCACTCAAGTTGCCTTAACTGATTTAATGACTTAAGTTAAAACCATGCATGCTAAGTCGCTTATACTGAGAACATCTTTAATTGTTGATCATTCAACATGCATATGACTTGTCCAATCATGTTACACTTAGGAGTTCAATTTCACTCAAGCAAACACAAGTTCCCTCATGCATGGTCACACATGCCAACACACTAGCTCATTACATAACATATTTGTAGCTCAAGTATAAGTAAATAATCACTTGTCTCGGGATGTGCTTCTACATTTCTCCAACACAATTTGGTCACATGCTACAGTTGCTTATCTAGATTTGATCAGACTCTAGACAAGGTCTTGTAGCTTAATCCATCTCGAGTGACCTAGGAGAACTACACATCACTTTTGCCAACTAGGGAACACCAGTATTTTCTCAAGTTAGACTGACTTACATCTAGACTCTTGTCCTGAACAACATGATCCTTTTCTCCAAGTCTCAAGTTCTACCAAAGGCAGTGTTGGAGAATGTCTTACAATGCTGTGATTTTAACAAATCTTACTCAAACTAATGATTTCGATCTGGTTGAATGGCAGAGACAGACTAGCGAAATGGTTGCCCGAAGGATGACTCAATCATCTGCTAATGTAAGAAATCTATAGAGCATGGTAATAAAATTGTGTCAACAACTCAGTAATTAGAATACTATTAACGTGATTGAAGTTAACAAAGTTAGAGAATTGGAAGGTCAAATTGCATCAATCACTGTTGCTAAAAAACAACCACAAATTATTAAGGAATCCTGGATGAAAAGGAAAAAAATATCAAGAACTTGAAAGCTAAGTTGAAAATTCCTAATTTTCAACTTACTGAATCTAAGGAAATTACAGTTAGAAAATATTGCTCCGAAGGAAATTATTGTTGCCCTAGCTCAAGAAATCAATGGGTTGAAAATAGAAAAGGAGAAGTTCCAGAAGGAATATGTAGAAGAGATTATCAAAGTTCATCAAGGGAATCAGGTTCATGATTCTTCTACTGAGTTTTTATTACCAGTTATAGATTCAAGTTCAATATCCGATCATCAAGAAAAAAATCAGAAAAGAGAAAAGTATAGAAAGGAACTTGAAGGACAGGTTGAACACAAAAATAATAGTATTAATACTCTATTGGAGGAAAAGTAGAATTTGAATAAATTATTAGAGGATGCATTGGAACAAACAACCAACACATAAGACTTAGTGGAAATGAGGAAGATACTTTGGGATCAAATAATCAATATTATGGATCAATTCAGACTTCATCATGAAATCCATCAATATTGTGAGACCATGACTATAAATAATCCTCAATTGGATATTAGTAACCATCTTCCTGACATTGAGAAGAAAATACCACAAGCATAAAGTATTATTGATTTCATGAAACCCCTCTTCGATCATGATGTTAAGTTTTGAGCTATTATTAGGTTTCTTTTCAATTTACTAGATAACAATAGCATAGGTAGGATCACTGAGAGAAACATAATCACAAGATACACACCATTTATCCTGGGAAACCCTCATGGGGCATAAAACCCATCAAAAACTTCCTTAATATATATAGCCAATACAATGCCAAGACAATAAACCAAAACACTAGAGAATATACAACACTGAGTAATGCCTTTCTCTTCCTTCTTCTCCCAACTGCAGCTACCAAACTTGCGCACTTGATGAGTGAGTGAATGAGTGAGATAATGAGGCGCTAGATTCCTTTATTTATACTAAATGGTAGGCACTGGAAAGGTGTCTCTTCACTGGGCAGGGATGACTTCTCCTCTTAGTGGTTAAAACCACTTTAATTAGGCCTCGGGGCCGACTTCTTAATTTGCATAATATAATTAGGGTTTGACCAATCCGCAAAAGGGGATTTGGTCAAGTACAAAGCCCGACATGATCAATGCACAAAAGGGGATTGATCTGATGAATAATAACTCAATAACAAATATAATACTCTTTGCAGTTACAATATTTCAACACTCCCCCTTAACAAGAAGGGTATTCTTGTAACGTCCCCGACTGCTCATGGCCAGGCCACGCTACACGAGAGAACACTCTTGTTCTCTTTGCGGAACATACTGTAACACACCCAACTTATAACTGAGTTATGCCACATAACTTTTTTGAACTGCATGTAATTGAAAATATATACACACATAACTCTTGAGGAAACGTATACATAAAACGTAAATAGACAAATACATTACATAAATGCATGAATTCATACTCAAATAACAATAATGTAGACATGCAGCATATACAGAGAATACCCATAAAAATAAACACGTAACTAACAATGCATCACATAAATTTATCACACAATTGACACTTATCTTTGTAAGAATATCACCAACTACGTGCAGACCTTCCACGAGCCTCCCAACTTTAGACCACACTGTTCATCACTCTCAACAGTGAGTCACCCCCGAGATGGGACTAAACTCCACCCGGTTAAAGGGATTCCTAACCAGGCTAAAGGCTCATAGACAACAAGAAAGACTCCTTCTCAGGCGCCAAATCAAACTAACAACCTACAGTCCCTCATTCCCCACATGCCTATCCCACCCAGCAAGTGTGCCCCTTCTTTTCTCAACAGTCCTTCGGCTGCCCTACTTCCTTTCCGAGCTTCAACAACAGGCTGGACATGAAGTCCTAGAGCACTGTAGCTATAGTTTAGCACCTTTAGGAAATAAATTCCCAACAATTCTCTCACACAGAGAATTTCTCACGGGCCTGACAACCCGCCTCTTCAATATCCCATGGGCTTGACAATCCGCTTCTTCAGTCCAGCTCCCAAGCTAACCAACTACACAAACAAGAATGGCTATGGATACAAGTTCTGGTATAGTGACAGTAAGGTATGAAGGATAACTGACTGAGTAAGTGATCATGGAATGATGGCTGAATGATGGGCATAATGATGGAAAATATCATGGAAAAGATGGGAAAATGAACTAAGTCCCAACAATATGTATGCATGTCCACAACTTGACACTTGTCATGTTGGGAGCTACTTTGGCCCATTTGTCCCCAACTTTAGAATTTAAGATAAAATAATTATCCATACTTTATAATTTAAGAAATATTAATATAATATTCCTTTTTGTCTTAAGCTCCCTAACTTAGCCCTTTTCCTTAACTTTTGGCCCTCCCTTTCCCTAACTAGTTGAGTTTAGTCCCACATCTGTTTTATCGTGGTCGGTCTGCGCACAACGATGTATTTTATATTAATCATGAGACATATACAAAAGTAGGTGCACTGGCCTTTAACATCTAGGCTCTCCGGCCTAATTCCAAAACATAATCATCCTAGCTTATAATAATTGGCTCACCCGCCTATAAAACAAAACATATACACAAAGGCTTGCTGGCCTCAACATCGCACACACTTACGATGCTGCACGCAGTATCCTGGAATGTGCACACTACATCATTTTATTGCGCAGTACATGCGCTCACTATGCCATGAAAGGTGCATTACAAAATGATGTCAAACATCTCACCAACTTACGTACATTTGCATTTACATTTACATTTACAATTGGGTTCGAGTGAGGGATATTACAATCCCCTCCCCTTATTTATGCACTGTCCTCAGTGCATCATGTACCCATATACAATAAAATTTTCAAAAATCCTCAAAAAGATGCGGGTATTCTGCCTGCATTGCATCCTCATGCTCCCAAGTAGCATCCTCAAGACTGTACAAGGTCCATTGGACCTTTACAAGCCCTATGGATTGATTCCGGAGCTGTTTGATTTTCTGGTCCAGAATGCGTACCAGATGCACTTGAAAAGCGCCTTCTTGCTCCACCTGAATCAAATTCCAATCAATAATATGATTAGCATCAGGTATATATTTCTTTAGGAATGACACATGGAATACATTATGAACATACATATATTCAGGAAATGCAATCATATAAGCTACTGGACCAATCCTCCCCAGGATTTCAAACGACCCACAATAACGAGCTGCCAACTTTGAACAATTTCCCAACTTCAGGGAACTTCTGTTGGCCTTCACTTTCAAGAATACATGGTCTCCCACATTAAATTCCCTATGAGTTCTGCCCTTATCAACATATATTTTCTACTTGTCGTGGGCAGCCTTTAAATTTTGTTTTATTTTCAACATTTTCTCCTCCATTTCCCTGAGTAAATCTGGCCCAACCACTGCTCTATCTGCTGGGTTATCCCAGCTTACCAGAGTGTTGCACTTTCTGCCATAAAGTGCCTCAAATGGACTCATCTTTAGAGATGCTTGTTACCCATTGTTATAAACAAACTCTACCAAGTGTAGGTAGTCTTCCCATTTTGATGGTTTATCCATCACATACATCCTCAACATATTCTCAATCACTTGATTCACCCTCTCTGTTTGTCCATCCGATTTTGGGTGATATGCTATACTGAAATTCAAATTTGTTCCAAATCCACTAAATAATCCCTTCCAAAAT
Organism: Picea glauca; assembly: GCA_000966675.3. Classification (NCBI taxonomy): domain Eukaryota; kingdom Viridiplantae; phylum Streptophyta; class Pinopsida; order Pinales; family Pinaceae; genus Picea; species Picea glauca. Next base: position 354,328 of record JZKD02S0053738.1, on the reverse strand, counting down.
TTTGAAGTAAATTTTGGATATCTATTAGACACAATTGTCTTGGGTATGCCATACAATCGAGCAATTTCTTTCATATAAACATCAACAACGTTGGTTGCCTTGTGAGTGAGCTTCACTGGAATAAAATGGGCAACTTTTGTAAGCTTATCCACCACTACCAAGATAGAATCATGTTGCTTGTTTGTTCTGGGTAGTTTGGTAATGAAATCCATGGTTACAACTTCCCACTTCCACTCATGAATGGGTAATGGCTATAGAAAACCAGCCGGGTGTCTATGCTTAGCCTTTACCTTTTGAATTCCAAACATTTGGAAATAAAATCAACAACTTCCTTCTTCATGCCTGGCCAATAATATTGGCTTTTGACAATTGCAATAGTTTTCTGATATCCTAGGTGCCCAACATAAGGTACATTATGCATTTCTCTCAATATCGGATTTTTCAATTCCTGGGAATTTGGTACATAAATTCTTCCCCTGTACATGAGAATTTCATCATTATCTAACTTGTTTTCTCCAATTTTTTGCTGCAAATTACCTTGCTGTAATTTTGCCACTAATTCCTTGTATTACAAATATAAATTTGCAGCCTCTAAAAATCCATGTTTCAAATCTGATTGGTACATGCTAATGGTTGTAGCATGCAATTCATGCACTCTTCTGCTGAGTGCATCGACCACTTTGTTCTCTTTCCCTTTGATATGCTTTATATCAAAGTCATATTCACTTAGCAATTCTAACCATCTGCTTTGCCTAGCATTTAGAGTTGGCGGATCAAATAAATATTTCAGACCATTGTGGTCTGTCCTGAGCTCAAACCATTTTCCCATAAGTTAGTGTCTCCATTTCCTCAAGGCATGCACTATGGCTGCCAACTCCAAATCAGGAGTGGCATAGTGTCTTTCATGTTTCTTCAACTTCCTTGATTCATAACATATAACAAACCCATTTTGACTGAGGACTCCACCAAGTCCTTCTTTACATGAATCTATGCATACAATGAATTCTTCATTTGGATCTGCAATCCTTAGTATTGGAGCACTTGTTAATAATTGTTTCAAGTGTTGGAAACTCTTTTCACAATCCAATGTTTATTGAAACTTCATACCCTTTCTTTGCAAGGAAGTGATTGGATGTGCAATCTTTGAAAATCCTTCAATAAATCTCCTGTAGTAGCCTGCAAGGCCCATGAATGATCTGACCTCTGTCACATTCTATGGCACTGACCATTCTCTAATGGCTTCTATCTTCTTAGGATCCACTGCTATCCCATCCTTTGAAATGATGTGACCCAAATAGTGAATTTGCTTCTGATAGAATGAGCACTTGCTCAATTTGGCATACAATTGATGCTTATTTAATACTTGCAACACCATTCTCAAATGATGCTCATTCTCTTCTTCTGATTTAGAATATATAAGAATGTCATCTAAAAAGACAATGACAAGCTTGTCTAAGTATTCTCGGAAAACACCATTCATTAAGCACATGAAAACAACTGGTGCATTTGACAACCCAAATGGCACCACTATGAACTCATAATGACCATACCTTGTCCTGAAGGCGGTATTACTGATATCTTCCTCTTTAATCCTTACTTGATGGTATCTTGACCTGAGATCTATCTTTGAAAAGATCTTGGCATCCTTCAATTGATCAAAGAGATCATATATCCTTAGCAGATGATACTTGTTCTTTACAGTCACTTTATTCAACTATCTGAAATCAATGCACAATATTAATGTACCATCTTTCTTCTTCACGAACAAGACTGGGGCACCCCAAGGTGACACACTTGGGCATATATACCCCTTCTTCAGAAGTTCTTCAAGCTGCATTTGCAACTCCTTCAGCTCTGGGGTACTCATTCTGTATGGAGTCTTTGATACTGGAGCTGCTCCAGGCATGAAAATTATAGAGAAATCAATATCTCTCTTTGGGGGTAGTCCTGGAACCTCCTTGAACACCTCTTCAAAATCTTCTAGGACTGCATGATCTTCCAAATTTGGCACCTTATCTTTAGGTGTCTCTTCCCTATGTGCTGCAAATATTTGACACCCTTTTCTGTAACATTTCTTCAGCTAGAATGCTGGAATTTCTCTGATGGTTACTGCCCTAGGAATTCCCTACACTTTCCTTAGCTTCCCTTCCTCATCCAAGCAAGTAAATGCTTTGTTATGACAGTCCAGGATAGCATGATGTTGGTCCAACCAATCCATCCCAATTAGAAAGTCATAGGAACCTAAAGGCAAGATGTTCAAATCTGCCTTGGTGTTCAGTCCATTCATGTCCATAAGACATGACTTAACCATCTCATTAACTTTTCTTTTGGCTCCAATATCTAGATGCACCAACCAAGATTTTCCATGCTTGCTTCTTGGCAAATGAAAACCTTCCACCATCTTAGGATCTATATAACTATGACTAGCTCCTGAATCAATTAAATTAGCAATGGTTTGATTGTTGATCATACCTTCCACTTCAATCATATGTGACTGATACTCTGCTTGCTTGTTGTCTAGGGCTACATAGATCCTGGGTACATTTCTTCCCATGTCCTCCACTGTTTCAGATTTCTGTACATTGTGAACAGTCCTCCCTTTTTCACCTCTGTGAGGACAATCTCTGAACATATGATCTCCTTTACAACCCCAACATTGAATAGGTGGCTGCCTTGGCCTTTGACCCCCTGTATCAATAGTTTTGGGTTCTATAGGAGCTTGCTGTCCCTGAGGGCTATTTCTGAAGAATGGTGGCTTATTTCCCTTCTTCCTCTGGTCCATCTTGAATTTCTTTTTGTCTTCCCAAGATTTTTGGAAAGTTGGTCTTGATTTCTGCTGATCATATAGGCATTTATCTCGCCTTATGGTCTCCTCCAATGTCTTGGGATCATCATACTGCATTTTGTCACTGATGAATGATGGAAATCCACTCAAGTACCTTTTAATTTTGACTGTCTCATCCTTGATGAAAGAGACATACTTCAACAGTTCTAAAAACCTTCTTTCATATTCATCAATGGACATACTTCCAAGTTTGAGTTCAAAGAACTCTTTCATTTTCTTGTCATAGTATCTCTTAGTCAAGTATTTCTTCTCAAAATACCTCTTGAATTCCCTCCAATTAACACTTTTCTCTTTAATGTGCTGCACCTGCACAAGATGATCCGACCACATGGATGCCTTTCCCTTGAGTTGATAGATGAAAATTCTACCTTCTGAATGGAACGAATAATTATGCAATTGGAAATACTTTCTCATGCCCAACAACCATGTCTCTACATCTTCATCCTTCCTGTGCTCACCATCAAATGTAGGAGGTTTGATTTTGTTCATTTCTCCTCTTAACTCATCCACCCCAGACCCTTTATGGTTCCTGACAGGGGATGGACTTGAGCTGCTGTGTGACCTCTTATTGGAATGCTTCGGGGAGTGATGGTGATGCCTGCTAACACTTCTTGTTCTTCTTTTCTCATCATGAGACCCGTGACTTCTAGATTTGCTTGAGCCACTCTCCTTATCCGATTTCTTTTCTATTCTGTTTAAGCTCTCCAATAAATTCATGTTGAAGTCATCCTGCTGCTCATTGGATGTCATAAACCTTTCATTATCATCTTTATGGATTTGGACACCCTTCTACAAATTTTTAATGGTCTCTACCATATTCATGTTTTCATCTCTTTCTTCTCCATGTCCATTGGAGTTTGTTCCTTCAATGCCCAAATGGACATCCATATCTATGAATTCATCTTCCTGAATGTAAGTCCCTTGTGCCTCTTCCATTCCTTTGGAATCTTTGTTGATCCTGATCTTGTTGTTGTTAATTCTGCAAAATGTGCAACCAACAAAACTCTATCAGGCTAACTGTTTCAATATTTCATGAAAAATATGAACCATTTTGGTTCAATAATATATCAGAATTATTTCTTCTGATTTCCTGACAAATTGAGTGCCCAACACAATTTTATGGGTGGATAATTATATACTTCTATCCAAGACCTTTCCAACTCCTGCTCACATGCTCAATTCCCAGTCTTGAGCATAAATTTATGGTCTTTTGAAATTTTCCCATTAATTTTTCTGTTCATTTTTCAACTTGGCACAACTCTGTGCTGTAATTATGCCTTTTTTCACCAAATCCATTGGATTTTTGTCAGGATCTCAATTGGGTTTTCTCATATAGATATTATGGACATTCTTTCCAAGTTTCACCTCTTTCTGGGTTCTGAGCTGATAGTTACAACCTGCTGAAGTTCTAGGCCAATTTGTGTTTTTGGTCTGGAATGCTACAAGTACCTTATTTTCCATATTAAACATATTTAACACGCCCATAAATTTAATTCAACTCTGGGAATGTCTTCTATGGTTTAATATATTTCCATTGACTGCTCCTGAGTCTCAATCCGATTCCAGAGCAGAAAGTTATGGCTCTTTGAAGCTAACTGGGTCTTATAATTTACCCTTCACTGTTTGTGCTGTAACTTTCTCATAAAAGCTCCGTTTGACAAAAAAAATACACCATTAGAAATATATCTTCGAGTTCTTTCATTTAAGATGCAGAGACAAGGTGTACCTTCAGTACACCTCTTTCTCATGGTTTTTGAGTTTTTAAAAATGCTCTTAAGGCCCTAAAAAACACACTGCTAAAAGATGACGTTCAAATAATATAAAACATCGCAGAAAATCACTTGTTTTCTGTTGTTGTTCACCTTCCAAATGGATTCGCGCGCAAAAAATTCAACTCGTACACACATATATAGAATGCGCAGAAACACCACAAGGTAATTCATGCTTCACGCACCCATAACCACTGTGCATTTATTCTCTGTCGCGCTAATAACTTGCACGCACTACTTTTGCACCGCGCACCAATATCCACCGCGAACAGTTTTGGTTCTTATAATATTACCTATTGCACACACTTTTTTGTATCACGCTCCAATCTTCCGTGTGCATTTCACTCTATGCGCTTCACCATGCCAAAGTTTAGTATACCCCCACCGCGCACCAATACTCTGCGCACACCATTAACTAAATTGTCGCACTGTAGTTGTAGTTTAGCACCTTCAGGAAATCAATTCCCAACAATTCTCTCACACAAAGAATTTCTCACGGGCCTGAAAACCCACCTCTTCAATATCCCACGGGCCTGACAACCCGCTTCTTCAGTCCAACTCCCAAGCTAACCAACTACACAAACAAGAATGGCTATGGATACAAGTTCTGGTACAGTGACAGTAAGGTATGAAGGATAACTGATTGAGTAAGTGATCATGGAATGATGGCTGAATGATGGGCAAAATGATGGAAAATATCATGGAAAATATGGGAAAATGAACTAAGTCCCAACAATATGTATGCATGTCCCCAACTTGACACTTGTCATGTTGGGAGCTACTTTGGCCCATTTGTCCCCAACTTTAGAACTTAGGATAAAATAATTATCCATACTTTATAATTTAAGAAATATTAATATAATATTCCTTTTTGGCTTAAGCTCCATAGCTTAACCCTTTTCCTTAACTTTTGGCCCTCCCTTTCCCTAACTAGTGGAGTTTAGTCCCCCATCTCTTTTATCATGGTTGGTTTGCACGCAGTGATGTATTTTATATTAATCATGAGACATATACAAAAGTAGGCGCACTGGCCTTTAACATCTAGGCTCTCCAGCCTAATTCCAAAACATAAGCATCTTAGCTTATAATAACCGGATCACCCGCCTATAAAACAAAACATATACACAAAGGCTTGTTGGCCTCAACATCGCACGAACTTTCGATGTTGCGCACAGTATCCTAGAATGTGCACACTACATCATTTTACTGCGCAATACATGTGCGCACTATGCCATGAAAGGTGCATTACAAAATGATGTAAAACAACTCACCAGCTTATGTACATTTGCATTTACATTTACAATTGGGTTCGGCCGAGGGATATTACAATTCTACAACATCATTAGGAGAGAGAGAGGGAAACAACATCAACAGCATCTATAACACTGATTGACATATCTATAAATCATTAGAAGTTTTTCTTATCATCAATATAATCATTCACAACAAGGATATAGAATGACATCATCATCATCTACATCAACATGGATTAGTATAACACTAATACATCATCATCATCAATAACAACATGAGGCTGATACAACATCAACAACAACAACATCACAACACGAAGGCTGGAGAATCATCAACATCAACACTAGGTTGGAAATCTTCAGCACAAAGCTGGCATCTCATCAACATCATCACTAAGCTGGAAATCTTCAACACGAAGCTGACATCTCAACAACATCAACACGAAGTTGGAAATCTTCAGCACGAGGTTGGTATCTCAAGAACATTAACACGAAGTTGGAAATCTTTAGCACAAGGTTGGCATCTCAACAACATCAACATGAAGTTGGAAATCTTCAGCACGAGGCTGGAATATCAACATCATCAGCATGAAGCTGGAAATCTTTAGCACGAGGTTGGAATCTCAACAACATCAACACAAAGATGGAAATATTCAACACAAGGCTGACATCAACACTACTCCCCCTTTCGAGGGACGTCCTTTTGGACTAAACCAATCTTGTCTCAAAAGTGCTCAAACTTTACATGAGACAGAGGCTTGGTCAACACATATGAAACCTACTCATCCATGCTAACATAATGGAGCTTTATGGCTCGTCTCTGCACCATATCACGAATGTAATGGTATCATATTTCTATGTGTTTTGACTTGTCATGGAACACAGGGTTCTATGTCATTTTTATGCAACTTTGGTTATCACATAGAATCACGATTGCTTCCATCTCTAGATCAAATAGACTTGTCAACAACTTCCGAAGCCATATGGATTCACAACCGGTGGAACATGCAACAATGTATTCCTCTTTTGCCATGCTGAGAGAAATACATGATTGATTTCCACTCTTCCATGAGATCATGGTTGACCCCAGACTGAAACAACATCCTAAGGTTCTCTTTCTGTCAGAGACACTTCTAACCCAATCTGAATCAGTATATCCACTCAGTCTGAAGTCATGATATCCATTATAACTGAGACCAAAATCCAACGTACCCTTAAGGTATCTCATCACATGTCTTGTAGCAAAAATGTGAACATGTCTGGGTTCTACCATAAATTGACTCAAGGTGTTCACAACAAAACATATATCTGGCCTAGTGTTCATCAGATCCATCAACGATCCAATGATCTATCTGTACAACGTAGCATCAACCAACTCTGATGAAGTATCAACCAGGAGCTTCAACTTTGTTTCCATGGGTGTATTCATGGATTTAAACTCCAACATATCAAACCTCTTCAGTATTTCAACTGCATACTTCCCTTGGTTAAGGAAGATCTTCTCTGGGCTCTACTAGACCTCAAGACCTAAGAAATAGTGCATTAGGCCTAGGTATTTCATCTCAATTATGCAATGAGCTTCTTCTTACAACCAATGATGAGATTTTCTTCTCCAGTTAGAAATAAGTCATCCACATGCAACAACAATATAACAGGCTCATCATTCATAACCTTGAAGTACAGGTTAGAATCAACTCACTACTACATATGGGCGGATTATTCCAAGAAAATTTTCCACGCTTCCACTAGTTTCATATTTTTTTAAAACAGGGCGGGATTTTTGTCGCTACTGCCACGAAAGTTTGTCACAATATCGATGGAAATCTTAATTTAATCTAGTCGGGATTTTCGTCGCTATAGCAACAACCTTTCGTGGCAATAGCGACAAAAATTTCGTCTATCTCATTGGTCGGTGTTAATGGCTATTTGACTATTTTATCTATATATACGAGACTTTAAGAGTTTTTGCGACACAATTGCTATAGTTGCGAAACTGTTCTTGGATTTTGTTTGAGCTGTTTATTTTTTCCGTCACCCACCGGTTGAACAAATCCAATTCTTGATCTACATAGCTCGGATTTTGAACTTGCAAGGTTAGTATGTTATTTT
>JZKD02S0053738.1:319266-346342 GCA_000966675.3 Picea glauca | reverse complement strand
GACTCACTCATGCAATCCATGTGTTTTTTTGAAAGTAATATTCCAAATTATTCTTTGTGTATATTGTCATATTGGTATCCTTACTTCTAATCCAGCTTCATGATAACACATGCTTAGAATATTTGGTTGATTAGTAACTTGATTATTTGTAGGGGATATATATTACAATATTACAATGTAATAGTAATCCCATATTACAATGTAATATGGCATTACCATATTACATTGTAATATGGCATACAATATGGTATACCATATTTGATATAATTTTTTTTTTTAAAACCTAAAGTCATCGTGGAAATATCGACGCAAGTTCGTCGGAATTTGCCACGAATATTCGTCGCATATACAACATGTGCGTCATAAGTTATTGGCTTGACATAACTTTTCGTCCCAATTGCGACAAAGTTTCGTCGTAATTGCCACATTTCTTCGTTGTTATTGCGACGATAGTTCGTCGTAATTGTGATGATACATATGGTTAACCGATATTGAACGTGGTGACACATGGAGAGCTAATTTCATCGATTTTTCCATGCACACTTGGATTGTGGATATAGCAACGAAATTATTCTGACGAAAAAAAAATCTCGGCTTTCGTGGAAATTGCGACGGATAAGTGTGGCAATATCAATGAAAAACCGTCGCAAATTTGCTCATATGTACTAGTGACTTTAATCTTGGTAAATCCCAAGCTCATCAAGAAACTGTCAATTCTTCCATACCAAGCTCTAGGAGCTTGTTTCAATCCGTACAGAGCCTTCTTCAATTTGCAGACATGCATTTTTCTATCTTCAACCTCAAACCCTTGAGGTTGTTTTATATATACTTCCTCTTCAATGAAACCATTTAAGAAAGATGTTCTCACATCCATCTGGTGTAACTTTCATTTCATCTTAGCTGCAAGGGATATGATGGTTCTGATTGAAGTGTATCCAGATATAGGAGCAAGCATATCTTCCTAAACAATGCCTTCCTTTTGAGAAAAGACACGAGTTAAAAAACTTTCTTTATATTTCTCAATAATTCCATCAACAACATGTTTTATCTTGTATAGACATTTGGAAGATATCACATCCTTTCTCTTCAGTCTGGGAACTATTTCCCATACATAATTATTTATAATAGATTGGTATTCTTCTGTCATGGCATCTGCCCATTCTTTCTTCTGAATGGATTCTTCAAAGAAAGTAGGCTCCTTCTCTAAGATATCACACATCAAAGCCATGTAACTGGATAATGGCTTGGGTTTCTTGACTTGTCTCATGGTTCCTTCGAGGGCACCATACTTCTCTCCATCTTGAATAAGTTCCCTTGCCCAGGCTAGATTTCTCTTGTGAGAGATCGTCATCTAGGGAGGTTCTTGAGATTCTATTATGTCATGATCTTATGGAATCTCCTCATCAAGGGAAGTTATGACTTCCCTCACCAGTTCTGCAACTTTGGGAGCTACAGGTTCTTCTTCATATACTTATTCAAGCTGACATCTTCTTGATTTCCTGAGTGCTGCATCTTCATCAAAGGTTACATCTCTACTGATCTCAATATGATGGTAACTTGGTATATAAATTCTGAATGCCTTGGAGACCTCACAGTATCCAAAAAATATTCGCTTCTTTCCTCAAGGGTCAATATTGGTTCTCTTCTCTTTAGGAATGTGTACACATACTGGATAGCCAAATATTTTGAGATGGCTTACTTCTGGCTTCTTTCCGGAGAACATCTCTTCGGAGGTTTTGAACCCAAATGAACTATGGGATAATTTTTTCTGTACATAAAATGTTTTTCTTGCTTCTTCTGCCCATAAGTGCATTGGAAGATATTTATCGTGGATCATAGTCTTCACTGCTTCCATTATAGTTCTGATCTTTCTTTCTGCTACACCATTTTGTTGGGGATTGTAGGGAGTGGTGAGCTCCCTCTTGATCTCGACATATTTATAGAAATTTGCAAACTCTTTTGAGGTGTATTCTTCTCCATTATCTGACCTGAGTGTCTTGATCTTTCTTTCAGAGAGATTCTCTATCAGGGCTTTGAATTCCTTAAATTTTCCAAACACTTCATCTTTTGACTTTAAGAAGTACACCCAAGTTTTGCGAGAATAGTCATCAATAAATGATACATAGTATACATACCCTCTAATGGAGTTTGATGTAATTGGACCACATACATCTGAGTGGATGAGCTCTAAGACTCCTTTTGCTTTACTGTCGCTCTTTGGGAAAGGGTTTTTGATGTTCTTTGCTTGTGCACATCCATTGCACACAACTTCGTGGTCAACCTTGAATTCTGGTAGACCTGTGATTGCCTTGCTCACATATGGTAATTCCTTATAGTTTATGTGAGATAGTATTCTATGCCAAAGTTCACATGGACTCTCAATGGAATGAGTCAGGGCTGCTTCTGAGTGACCTTTTAGCTTATACAAGCCACCTTCTTCTGTTCCAATAACAATTGCATCTTCTATGGTTTTTCCTTTTGGCCACATAAGAAATTCTCCATCTATGAATCCTTTCTTATCTAAAGCTGAGATAGAAAGTAATTTCTTTTTCAAACATGGTACATATAGTACATCCTTCATCTTAATTGGGGTCCCTAAATCAAGTTTGTAATTGGACTATCCTACTCCTTTGATAGGGTACTGGTAATCATCTCCAAGTGTAACTTTCTGGGGAAAGTTATTTTCTATGAGGCTAGAGAGAATGTCTCTTTGACCTACCATGTGCTTGGAAGAACCACTATATATGAGCCAAGTATCCTCACCAGGTGACACTGATTCTAAGAGGGAAGAGATTAAGACATAGTCTTCAATCTGTTCTTTTATCATCTTTGTGGGTGGTTCTTCATCTTCAACTGTATGGGCATGGTGCCTTTTGTTTCTCTTCTTGTATTCTTCTCTCTTAGATGGACAATATTTAGCAATATGTCCCATCTTATCACAATTAAAGCATTGATAAGAGGAGAAATCTCTTTCTCTTCTTTGACCTTTTTGAAGCTTCTGGAGTTTCCTTGGGGGGTGAGATTCTTTATGAGAGTTGTTGAATCTCTTTGGGGAGTGAGATTCTTTATGTTGATGAGTTTCCTTATGGAAGTTAGACCTCTTCCTTCCTACTTTAGTATGAGAAGCTAGGGATTGATATTCATCTCTTGATAGTACTTCTTCTTAGTTAGCTACTCTTGCTTCTTCTTGAATACATTCTTCCCACAGACTGTCAAAATGTAGTTCCTCATTTCTGACACAAATGGTTTGGATGAATGCATCCCAAGGTCTTGTGAGACCATTAAGAGCTGTCATTATGAGTTCATCTTCATCTAGAGTATCTCCAATTGCTTCCATTTGTTCCTTGAATTGTGATATTCTAGAGAAATATTCATGAGTTGTTTCTCCTTTCTGCATCCTTGTACTTTTGAGTTGAGTTCTTAGATTCATCTTCCGGTTCATGTTCTTTCCTTCATACATTCTGGTTAGGGAATCAAACATTTCTTTTGGAGTTTTCTTTGAAGCCACTTGAGGGATCAAGTGATCTTTAATAGAATCTGTAATGATTCTTTTGTCCCTAACCACATCTTTCTGGTGTTTTTCTTTAGCTGTAGCATCAATGGGTTCTGGTACATATTCTTTAATGAATATTTCTAGGTCATTCTCTTCAAGAATGAGTGAAATCATATAATTCCAGGCACGAAAGTTATCCACACCTTCTAACTTGTCAACATGCTTAGTTCTTGCACACATCTTGACCTAGAGCTGGGAAAATGACTAAAAATTGAAAATGCTCAGAATTTAAATATGAACTTACTAGGAGGTGTGCTTTGCTGAGGAGAGTATCTTGGTGCAGTCAGATTTCATAAAATCCAAATTTTCCTCTTCAAACTGGGCCTGCAGAAATCTGGACTGGTACTTCTGGTACTGGTTCTGGTTTCTTGGTTTTTTGGTACCAGTGAAAACTAGGGTTTCCCTTTTTGAGAGTTTTATCCATTAGAAAAGTGTGCCGAGGCTGCCAAAGAGTTCACTAGGCTAGGGCGCACTTCCTCGATGAGTTTTAGGCTGAAATTCCTCTTCAATAGAAAACCCTAATTTTCTTGTACGACAATAGTGACGTTTTTGCTTATCCAGTGAAAGGTGCTCTCTTCAGCTTATCTCTAATACCATGTTAAGTTTTGAGATATTATTAGGTTTATTTTCAATCTACTAGATAACAATAACATAGGTAGGGTCATTGAGAGAAACACAATCATAAGATACACAAAATTTATCCTGGGAAACCCTCATGGGGGAGAAAACCCAGCAAAAACTTCCTTAATATAGATAGCCAATACAACGCCAAGACAATAAACCAAAACACCAGAGAATATCCAAAACTGAGAAATGTGCCTCTCTCTTCCTTCTTCTCCCAACTGCAGCTACCAAACTTATGCACTTGGTAAGTGAATGAGTGAGTGAGACAATGAGGCGCAAGCCTCCTTTATTTATACTAGATGGCAGACACTGGAAAGGTGTCTCTTCACTGGGCATGGTCGGCTTCTGTTCTTAGTGGTTAAAACCACTTTAATTAGGCCTAGGGTATGACTTCTTAATTTGTATAATATAATTAGGGTTTGACCAATCCACAAAAGGGGATTTGGTCAAGTACAAATCCCGACATGATCAATCCACAAAAGGGGATTGATCTGATGAATAATAACTCAATAATAAATAGAATACTCTTTGCAGTTACAATATTTCAACACATGATCTAAAAGACTCATGAGTTAAAGACAAATTTGAAGCAATGTCCAACGTTAAAAATGTTATAGAAAAGGGGTAAGTGCTTAAATCCCTGGTTAAGAAGATCAAAGAAGTTCATCAGTCAATCATTAAGTTCAAGAGATAATTCAGAAAGATCAGAAGGTTTGGTTTTCCATCCCCTTGGGGAACTGACACACAAATACACTCAAAAAATGCTTATACACATATGTTAGTTTCTTGTCAAAGACAATATGCAATTTGGCATATGGGAAAATGAAGTCTTCTTAGGAAAAACCTTTGGAAAAGAATTTACTATTCTATCAATGCTTACTGATTTCTTAATAAATCAACATGCTAGCCCTTATTCCATGAATACAGAACTGGAGGTATTGTACATGAAAATTCTTAGGAAACCATTCCTAACAAACTCCCAATGGAATGATATGCTTTAGTTTAATCTTTTTCCTATGCAGGTTCGACATGAAATGATTGCATAGACTGAGGAAGAAGGTGAAGCGATAATCAAAGCAACCCCGAGTATTATAGAAACCAATAGACAAAGTCAAAGAGAAGCAACTCAAAGAGGAAAGAAAATAATTATTAAAGAACCAACAACTGGCAACCCACCATTAAACAAGAAAAGTCAAATCCAAAAATTAAGATTAAGAAGTAGTTATTTTAGTTAAATTTATTTAAAGTTAGTTATTTTGATAGCTATGAAAAGACTTATAAATCATGTTTTGTGGACTCTGGAAGGATCAAAATTTTCTATAAAGTCATATCTTTCTTTCCAAGAACTCGGTGTGACGAGGTTGTCTGGTCCTTTAGGTGTTTTCACAATATTTATTTAATGGTTTGAAATGACATTCAATATTGATTTTTGTTGGGTTTATATTGTGTTTGGGTTTCTTTTTGTTAACATGTTTTGATTTATTTAATCTGTTTATTTATTGATTACAATTTGAATTTTTTTCTATCAGTGTTTCATGTAAACTTGCACATGAGACCTAGCTAAAGCATACACAAACAAATCTTATCAAGAAAATGAAGAGAGATACAATATGAAGAATGAGAATCAATGCATATTATGATCTGTTCAATGAGTGAGTGAATTTCACTCATATATGCAATGACATCCTATCTTAGGAATGCATGCATAATAGTGATGGTCTAAAATTAGAAAGCCTAAAATAGAACTAGTCAGTTAACTCCCACTGAACTAGTGTGTTGAAAATATAAATTTCTCCAACACCCCCCCTGAACATCACTATGGAGTAAAAAATGAGTCCCGACTACTAGGCCATATTAGGTACTCATGTACAATGAAACTAATGAAAACTGAATAAAAATGAGGAAATAGGGAAAACCATGTGGGAACAAACCCCCCCCTCAAAAGACAATGCATAAAAAGAAGAAAAGGCAGCTGCTAGGAAACTATGTTCTTCACTGCAAGATTATCCCGCAAAGTCTGAAACTTCTTCTCAGTGAAGGTCTTGGTGAATATGTCGGCAGTCTGTTCAGAGGAAGGACAGAACTACAAATCAATGATACTATCATGTACTAAATCTCTGATGAAATGCATGTGGACCTCAATGTGTTTGGTTCACTGTCGCTGTACTGGATCTCTACAAAATATCAGTGTACTCTGATTGTCATGAAATATGATAGTCGAATAGTGAAACTGGATACCAAGCTCGGTAAGTAAGTGCTAAAGCCAAAGTGTCTGAATGAAACAATTGACCACTCCTTTGTACTCAGCCTCTGCAGAAGATAAAGCAATGGTTGATTACTTCTTACTTGACAAGCAAATTGGGCCTGACCCCAAACTGAGAGTATACCAGGAAATGGACTTGCGATCTGTGCTATCACCAACCCAATATGAATATGTGAAGCCTATGAGATATAATGTACAACCAACTACATAGTGAATCCCATAACTCATGGTTCCTTGAACATATCTGAGGAGGCACTTGGAATCCTTCTAGTGCAGATCATGGGGTTCTTGCATGTATCTGGAAACTGCTCCTACTGCATATGAGATATTTGGATGGGTGTGGGTGAGATACAAAAGACTCCCCACCAACTGTTGTTACAAAGTGTTTTCCACTAATGGTGTATCCACACCATCCTCAAATTTTGATCCCAGATAAAAAGGGTGTAGGTGCAGACTTACAGTCTATCATGTGGAATCTATCCATAAGATCCCTAACATACTTAGCCTGAGAAAGTTTGATGCTAGAAGCATCCTGACTAATCTCAAGACAAAGAAAGAAGTGTAGTGGAACCATTTCCATCATGGAGAACCTGCCATGAAAAATATCTTTGACCAAAGCAATGGATGAAGCGGAGCTACCAGTGATAAAAATATCATCAACATAGAGTACTAAAATCATCACAGAGTTAGTAGTCCTCAACATCTAAACATTGGAATCAGATTTACATCTAACAAAATCTTGTAAAAGCAAGTAAGAATCCATCTTTTCATACCATTCTCTAGGTTCCTGCTTGAGGCCATAGAGAGACTTCTTTAGTATGCATACTAAAGATGAGTTCTGAATGAACCCCTACGGTTGCTCCATGTAGATCTCCTCTGAAAGGTCACCATGAAGAAAAATATTATTCACATCCATATGGTGAACTTCCCATCCTTTGGCTGTTGCAATGGCTAGAGCCAAGCGAATGGAGTCCATCTTTGATACAGGAACAAAGGTCTCATCATAATCTATCCCATGAATTTGCTGAAATCCTTTTGCAACTAATTTGGCCTTGTACCTACTCACCTAACCGTTTGCTACTCTCTTGGTACTATAGACTCATTTGCATCTGACAAGTTTCCTACCTAGTGGAAGTGGAACCAGATCCCAAGTCTGATTCTCTAAGAGAGATTCATGCTCCTCCTACATGGATGCTTCCCATAGCGGATTTCCAACAACCTCACTGTAAGTATGTGGATCATAAGATTGAACCATATAGAAATGCATGGGCATCATTGGTTCAAAAGATGAAAGTACATGAGAAGGATCCACATGCTAAGATTGAGTCCTCCTAAAATCCAATGTATCCCCTGCAAGGTTTTCTGTTGCCTAAAGTTTGGACTGTGCCCACTTGGGCATTTGCTGAAGCTCCGACGATGGCTCCTCATTTGGCTATACTACCTGCTCATCTGCATGTATAAAATCCTATGAATCTGTGTCTGAATATGTAGCATATGAGTATGTGGAATCATCATCTTTGATGTCTGGAACCGATGGAAGAACAAGAGTCTCTGCATGTTGCACTAGAGGTGCATGCAAAGGACTCTCCTCAAACTAAACAGTGCACTCAATGATGAGCCGGTCTGCAGAGGGATAAATCAATCTGTACCCCTTCACATCATCTGGATATCCCACAAATATGCAAGGTGTGCTCTATGGATCTAAGGATTTCCTCTTTTCAGAAGGAATATGGGCCCATGCTCTAGATCCAAAGATGCAGAAGTGTGTGCCATCTAGTTTGTTACCTGTCCAAGCCTCAAAAGGTGTCCTATCCTCAATAGATCTATGAGGTGCTCTGTTATATATGTAAGTAGCACAGTTAAGTGCCTCAGCCCAAAGCTTGGAAGGAAGTGATCTTGCATGCAACATGCAACTGGTCATCTCCTTTAGAGACTTGTTATTCCTTTCAACAACTCCATTCTGCTGTGGAGTGTATGGAACTGTGTTCTGCAACTGGATACCAGCTTCACGACAAATATTCTGAACATCTTTGTTGATATACTCCCCCCCATTGTCCGTACATAGGATCTTGATTTTCTTCCCATTTTGTGTCTCTACTAGAGCTTTGAAGTCTTTGAGATGCTCAAAGACTTCAGAATTTTGTCTAAACCCAAGTATAGCATGAGTAATCATCAATAAATGTAAGAACATACCTTGCTTTGATGATGGACAGATGTGGAAATGGACCCATAAGATCACTGTGAACAAGCTCCAAGGAAGAGGAGGCTCTCCTTGCCTTCCCCTTTTCAAAATTCTCTTCAGTATGCTTGCCAAGAATTCATCCTTCATAAACCCCTTCAGAAAATTGAATGTCTGGAAAGCCTTTGACCATTCCTTGCTTGGAAAGTTGCTGCATGTGCCTAAAGTTTAAATGACCAAATCTCTCATGCCATACTCTACTACTCTCATTAGCATGTGTAAGTAGTAAAGTTGAGTCATAGTCAATAAACTTAGTGAATTTATACAACCATGATTTGTGATCTACCCCACCAACTGCAATAATGGAACTGTCATGCATGTCAAGTACAATAACTGAATCTGATGTAAATTCAACCCTTTTACCTATTTGAGTGATCTGATAAACCGAGAGAAGATTTATAGAAAGATTTGGAACATGTAAAACATTCTCAAAACTTCCATTAGGGAGTTCCACTCTTCCCTCTCCTGCAATTGCCATTGGAGTATCATCCCCCATGAGAATAGGAGGCCCAGAGCATGAAATCAAAGAAGTAAAAACTTCCTTTTTAGCTGCCATATGATGAGATGCTCTAGAATCTATAATCCATGAATCCAATGAGGAATTAATTGCAACTAGAGCATGATGATTACCTTTCTTAGGTGTATGGTATTCTTCCTTCATGAATGAAGTCTCCAAGGTTATTCTTCCGAAGTAAATGTGTCATAAGATTGATCTGCTTCTTCATGCATGTGGATTCTTCATGATTTAGTTTATTGAAATATGTGCACTTTCCCTTCTTCTTCTTTCCTTTGGATATTGAAGAATATTTGGAACCTGAAGAATCCTTGAAGGGTTTGGAATATCCCTCTTTCTTTGACTCTGGATGTAATAGCTCCTTTCGTTTCTACTTCAATTTCTGACTGGATAAGCCTTTTCCATCATCCATGGTGAGTGAATGTGCTTTGGGATATTTCATGAGGCCCATCTGTATGAGTTTTTTCTTCTCTTGTGTGAGAGACTCAATGAACTGAGACATCGTAGGAATTTTCCAATTTGCTCCCAAAAGACATCTACCATAATGGGAATTGGAGACATATACAATGTATTTTGGTCCTAGCTTGGCCAAGATTGTTAGAAAAAGTTGTTTCTCTTGTGTAGACTTGTCAATATCACATTCACCCAAGCTCAAAATCAAAGATTTAAATTTAGTAAATAAATCCTGTATATTATCAAAACTTTTAGGGTCTAGGGTATTCAACTCTACCTCAAGCATATGACCTCGCATCTCATCCTGCTTTCCAAAGAGTCCTTCCAAGGTGGTCCAGATCTTGTTTGGATTCTTGCATGTGACAACATGAAACCATAAATCAATGGATATTAACTCAAGAAGTATTTTGGTGGAATAATCCTTATGGTTCGCCCATCTGGTCTTCTCAAGCACTGATGTAGATTCTGTTTCTGTCACCATCGTCAAATTATATAGTCCTTTTATTTTGAGTTGGAATGCGGCCTTCGGATTCCATTCAAAATATTTGTATGGTGTGATTATTATCACTAGACTTGATTCGAAGAAGTTGCATTGTCTCCATCCCTGCTATTGATACTGAAAAGATCCTGAAAACCCAGATCGTGGATTCCGAGATATGACTGACGGTGCTATGACAACTATAGATATGATAAAACAACTATATCTCCTAACATATGATGTGGGTTTTGGATATTTTTGGTGAGCATGAGCATCCCTATGTTATACGTCTCGAGTAAAAATTTCATCCCGACCCAAATCATAGATTTGGAGATATGGTTATTTTACTACAGAAAACCAATTTTATGGAGGGCAGCTAAATCGTCGCACCCTAGAGAAGGATAAAGTGCGACGATGCTGAATCGTCGCACCCTAGAGAAGGATAAAGTGCAATGATGCTGAATCCTCACCCCCTAGAGAAGGATAAAGTGCGGCGATGTTGAATCGTCGCACCCTAGAGAAGGATAAAGTGTGACGATTGTGAAAAACTAAAACGTTGCACCCTGATGAAGAGTACAGTGTGATGATTCCAATTGTGAGTGCGGCCGTCACACCCTAGCAATGGATACGCTGCGACGATTCCAATTGTCGCACCTTTCGATAGGGATAGGTTGTGACGATGGCAAAAACTAGGTTTAATCAAGTCATCTTTCTCTCTTCTCTAGCTTGTCTGGGTTGCTCCAAGTAGCTCGACTCTAATACCATGTTAGTGTTTCATGGAAACCTACACAAACCTAGCTAAAGCATACACAAACAAAGATTATCAAGAAAATGAAGAGAGATACAATATGAAGAATGAGAATCAATGTATATTATGATCTGTTCAATGAGTGATTGAATTTCATTCATATAGGCATTGGCATCCTATCTTAGGAATGCATGAATAATAGTGATAGTCTAAAATTAGAAATTCTAAAATAGAACTAGTTAGTTAACTCCCACTGAACTAGTGTGTCGAAAATAGAAATTTCTCCAATAGTTTCATTAGTTTGACATGATCTCTCCTTGAAATTAATTCATATTCTAGTTGATATATCCTTTTAGTTTAACATACATGGTTATTCTCATGATTGTTAGAATTTAAATATTTCAGTGATTGCTATTTGTTAACCTAAATACATAAAGTATTTATTATTGTATATGGATGCATATGTGGTTCATGAAATTATACTACAATGGCTCTAGTTTAACTTCTTTATTTATTTAATGTGATTACTTTATTTCTTGAGAACATGTTTCTTATTTAAATTCAAGTAATCTGATTTTAGTTTATCTCATATCCAATATGTTTTAGACTAAGATCGATTTTTCTTCAAATATAGTCTGACAAGAATTAGGTAAAGCTGCCTTATTTCAAAATCATTATTTTGTGCTATTCAGATATTTGGAATGAATTATGATAATGATTTGATGCCTACATACTTTTATTACTTTTAATTTAAAGGGTTATTCCCTATGGCTTCTCGATTATTCCAAGAAATCTTAAAGCAGGTGATCCAGAATTGGATCCAGGAGCTTGATGGGGCTCATAAAGGCCTAAAAATCAAAGTTCTCAGAATGGATTAAAAAAGCATGTGTACATAGGCGCCATCGATACAAACCCAACGCAACTTGAACAAGATCAAACAAACGTCATATGCTCCTAAAATCACGATCTGTTCATTTTGCCAAACAGGTAAACATTTGATGATTGTATAGTCCGTACAGTGCCACGTGGAAGCTGACTGTACAGGACATACAAATGATGTGGTAGAGTATGTGGCACTGACGTGGACAAGGGCTGACTGGGCAGTTGATGTGATAGGTGGACCTATTAGGGAGTGACACATGTCACCACTATAAGGGTGACACATGGCACATCCATACTGATGATGTGGCAAGTACGACACATGGCAGGTACAATGGACGGTGACATGGAAGACAATTGGACCAATGAGAATTTGACATGTGGCATCAAAATTAGGAGAATGAGAAGGTGCCACATGGACAAGATATGGGCTGCCATGTGGCACCCATTAGTTGGTTGATATATTGCAAAAATTTTGGACTCCACAAGGTTTGATCGTGCAACCTCCCACCAGGCCAAAGGACTTGGAAGGGTCGGGCTAGCCAACCCTCCCTCGCATTAGTTCTTAACCATATTCCTATCGACTTGTATTTAAATTTGTGTGGGGTTTCATTTGGTGGAGTTTAGGGCTAGCGCTAGTCCCCAACCCCCGACATGGTCCCATACAACCCTGTCATATAACCACTACCTTACACAGTTGGTGCGAGATCCATTTACATTCCGATTAGCCCTTGGTTCGACGCACATACCATAAGACCTCGATTATTTGTTGTGGGAGTGGATAAGGGGTTTTCCCTGGTCAGTCAGGATATTCCTCCAACCAGGAGCATAACCAACAGTTAAAAGGCCATGTGTTAAACAAAAGGCACGTGGATGAATCAGTCCAGGGCACATGGCCAAGCACAGGACCAGGGGCTGAGAGTTAGGGGGCCAGTCCAATGGATCAACGCTTGCGCAAGACCACATGGAGGCACCCATGTGACCAAGGGTGCAAAAGTAAAGGGGGTTTCACCCTTATTTCTCAAAAATGGGTTTTATTACTATATAATAGTGATTTTTATTGATTTATTCAGCGTAATTGAGGGATTTTGGTCATTTTGGGGGGATATTGGGCCCTTTTTGAGGCCAGATCTTGGGGGGAAGTTGGGATATGGTTACCAACTTCAGATATATATAAAACAGGGCTTCTTGAAGCCATAGAGGAAGTTTAGAGCATGTTTATGCTGAAGATTTGCCAAGCCAAAGCCATTTTTATGCAGGGAAGCTGTTGAGGAGAGCACCTTTGCGGGCCATTTCTGGGAGCTCCGACCATCCGATTTCAATGATGTTTCTTTTGTTGGGTTTTATAGATCTGGTAGAACAAGAAAATATCAATTTGTAACCTTTTTGGCACTATTATGATGTGATTTTAAAGCTTTGAAAAGAAATAAGAAAGCCTCACCCACTGAGACAAAGGCCCAGAGACGTAGGCGAGATTGCCAAACTCCGTTATCACTTTGGTGTTTTATGGTTTAATGTTCTCCATACTTATGTTCAAAACTGTATATGTTTATATGGCTGTCATATTTCTTCTTCTTTCATTAGTTTCCTAAATGGTTAATTAATGCATGCTAAATAACTCAACCATTGTCGTTTAAAAGATCTCATTGGATCAAGTGGTATCAGAGCTAGTTGACGTTTGGATTTGAGTTTTTCATGTTAACCAAGGAAAATATACATCGTGGTAAAGGTGAGCTTATGTAAGAGATTCCATTGATTGGATTGAGAAAGAGATTTTCTCAAATCGAGAAGATGGCATTGGAAGAGGGACTTTCTTAGGATGAGAAAGAGTTTCGAAAAAATTTCTTCACCATGTCAGAGATGATGAAGGTTTTGTATGAAGATTACTTGGAATGAAAGAAACCAAATCTGGGTGAATATTCAAAGGGAAAAAGTGAAGAAGGATAGGATCCTCCTCAAATTCCTCCTTCACCTCCATCTTGACCTCCTTCTTCTGCTTCTTCTTCAAGTTCAAGTTCTAAATCCTCTGCAAAGAAACATGTCCATAAACATAAGAATGAAATTCATTTACTAAAACTTGATGTTAAATTCGAATTACCCATGTATGATGGTGAATTTAATGTAGAGAGGCTTGACAATTGGGTCAGATAGATAGAGGTTTATTACAATGTGCAACAAATCAAGGATGAGGTAACTTAGATCAAGTTGGCATCCCTTAGACTTGTAGGCACAACACTCATCTGGTGGAAAATCAAGGTGAAAAATGGCACACAACAAGTGGGTAATGTATTTCCATCATGTAAAAGTTTTATTTCTACACTTAGAAAGAAATTCTATCCTTTGGGTTATAAAGAGAAAGCGTTAATTGAATGGCAAGCTCTTAAAATAAGAAAAGGACAAACAATGCAAGAATACACATATGGCTTTTGTAAAATGGCATTGATGTTATATATTCCTTTACATACCCAAGAAACTCTTATGAAGTATATAGGAGGTTTACCTGCACATATTCAAAATACTGTATTCATGTTTGGACCAAATAATCTTGATGAGGTTTCTATTCAAGTGACATACATTGAAGCAGGGAAAATAAGTGTTGGTGTATCAGGGGAATCGTCTTCAAGGAAAGAGGACAAAAGGAAGTGGAATGGAAAAAATTCAAATTCAGTGGCAAGAAAGGAAGAGAAGCCCTCTTTCAAGCATTACAAGAAAGAGGGGCATGATGAGGACCGTTGTTGGCAATTGCATCTCGAGAAGAGACTGAAGTGGTTCAAGGAAAATAAAGGGAAGCAAACAGTTGTAGCAACAACACGACCTATAGACTTGGGATCAGATTCAGGTGATGAATCTAAGGTATCATTGGTTGGTATGAAAGGTAAAATTGGTGATGGATATGATGCTAGAAGTAAATTGTTTCATTTAAGGGTTATTATGCGACATATTAAGGTCGACACATTGATAGATAGTGGATCTCAATCTAACTTAATTTCAGAAGAATTGGTTAAACAATTGGGATTAAAAACACAGCTGCATCATAAACCTTACACAGTTAAATGGATAAGAAACAACCATCAATTGCACATAACAAAGCAGTGCACATTAAAATTTGCAATTTCATCTAAGTTTTTGGACGAGGTAACATGTGATGTGGTGCCACTAAGTGAATGTGGAATGGTCTTAGGCAATCCTTACTTATATGATCATAAAGAAATCTTCTACATGGAAAAGAATCAATATCACTTAACCAAAGCAGGTCATGAATATGTGGTTCATGCTCATCATTTAAAGGAAAATAAAACTCTTCAAACTATGGAACAATTAAGAAAGACAACTCAAGCAAGCAACAAACCTATAATTGTTTCAAATCAAGTAATTGATCTTAAGAAAGAACAAGAGATGATTGTAGAATGGAAAATCAATTACAGTTTGCTTCAAGATAAGATAATGTCGTGCAAGTATTATAAACATATCAGCTCATTTGTAGTCATATTTTTGATGCTATCATTAGTAATTATGGATGATAGTGGCTTCAACAAGATGTGATAGGGTACAAATGGCTAATAATATGCTGTCAATTGTCATGATTGTGTTACAGTTGATCTTGATGAGACAGGTGCACAGAACATAGTTAAAAGACAAAGAATAAGTCGGGTGTCCTATCCCGAGCTTGATGACTGGTCAATAACCTTTTTGGGACCAAAAGGTCTTTAGTGGGGAGGTGTGATCCAAGAGCTTGATGGGGCTCAGAAAGGCCTAAAAATGAAAATTCTTAGAATGGCTTCAAAATGGACGTGTGCGTAGGTGTTGTCGATACAAACTCAACATAACTTGAATGAGCTCAAATAGACGTCATATGCTCCTGATATCATGATCTGTTAATTTTTCCAAACATGCAAAAATTTGATGACTGTATAGTTTGTACAGTGCCACGTGGCAGCTGACTGTACATGCCATATGACCGTACATCTAACGTGGCAAAGTACATGGAGCTAACGTGGACAGAGGCTGACTGGGAAATGTTGATGGGTCATAGATCCCTTTAGTTCAATAGAAGGAACCAAACCCGCCACCGAGGCCCAATTAGACTCTGAAATGTTTAATAGTGGAAGGGTTCTCCAGATCTTGCGATCTAGACAATTAATTGATGGGCTTTAACATTTTCTTATGAAGGCCTCTCCTTTGGTTTATACTTTCTCTTTTTGTATTTTCTCTTAGGTCGGACCAATGTGAGATGTAATACGGTATAAACCAACTTGGTAACAAACATGATTAAGTTTAACTACTGGGGGAAGAGGCTGAGCTTGGGATAACCCGCTACTCAAACATGTAGACAACGATTCTATACCACAAGACTTGTACTAATACATTAACCATGTGAGTATCCGATTACTGTCTAAGATACTAATTATCAGAAAGAAAACACATATGCGATAAGATAATGGAAATCAAAATAATTCACCTACTCTAATCATTCATCACATAATAACACAACGATTCATCTTCATCATAAAAGAAAACAACAACAAAGAATTGCACCAGATAACTTGACAATAGATTTGATAGCTCTTACTTATTACAACATCCATTCATGAAACGAGATAGGAAATAGTTCTTCTCCATGTCCAATCACACATGCATTTTATGGAAATAACTTGTCTCTGGTCCAGAAGGACTTCTCAATTAAAGGCAGCTTCAAAATAATTCTTAACAACTAGAAAGAAAGAGTTTCTTGCAACAACCATCGACCTTTGACTAATCGGTCGATGCTCTTATTTATAATGTAAAATTAACTAAAAATAACGGCTAAAGTGTAGTTAAACAAAATAAAACTCGCCACGTGGCATTCTCTCCTAACAATTTTCCAACAGTCATCTCAATATATCCCTTCGAAGGGGTGAATTTTCTCATACTCCGACCAACTAACGAACACCTCCTCGCAGGTAAGGGTGTATGGAAATCTGTGCTATTCCATCGGGGCTGCGTAAATTTCTCTGATCTCTACTATATGGGCTTGATATTTCACCAGATTGACGCTTAACTGTTGCAGCATATTCCGAGCTCTTATCGGGTGTTCCATGAATTGTTGCACCTACCCCGGTGCTGCGTTGGTCACCTTTGCTAGCTCTTCGGCCCATAACGAATCTTGCTTGGTGTGAAATTCGACTATGTCGCACAATTCGACGAATTCATCAGGGGTTCCAAACTCGGGGAGTCCGATATCCTTCATTACCTTGTTGATTTTACCCCAATGTTTCTTGCATTTGGCCCACAACTCTTGAATTTATTGGTGCGGATCCTTTGACATTGTTGCCCAATATTCGACAGATTTCTTTATGTGATCTATACTAATTTCGTTCAACACCCAAATTCCATGTTCTTCTTTACCTTGGACCCATTGGACTGCACCAATGTAGTCGATTTTCTCCACAGCTTACTGTGCCTTTTCGTACCACCACTCCACGTCCTTGCATGTTGCGAGTGCCATGAGAGCATCTTCCTGGAGCTCGACTATCTTTGCAGTGAAGAGGTTTCGTTCAGATGTGAACTTGCTATAGGCCTCTTTGAAATCGCTCCTTAGGTATACTGTGGTCTACGTGGTGTCCTGATAATACTTAGCCAGATGGCGCAAATGTTCTATTTCCTTCAGGGTGATGACCAAATCCTTCTCATCTCTTCTGGCTCTATCTAAGGTAGCATCTGAGATTTCTTTTCCTACGCTGATGAGTTTAGATGTTCTGGCTAGTTCTTTGTTTATCAAATCTTCCTCTGTAGTGATAAGGATGGAGCGATCCAATGTAATCCTCCTTTTCTTGGTGGTCTGTTGGACAATAAACTCCCTCTTTCGATCATAGGTGATCGCATATATATCAGCTACCTCATCCATAGTTTCAGGAATCTGTTGATCACCCCATGTGAGTTTGTTTCCCAGACTTCTGGTGGTGTATATTTGTTCAAGATCGGGTTCTTGAACTTCTTGGTTGTGCTCCGAAGGCCCAACCTCTATCTATCACTTGTCAGGGATCTAAGTATCGAGTGAATAAATGTGTTGGGAATAGAATCAATGCTTACTTGTTCATCGGTAGTTGAAACATCAATTTCCTTTTGCAGGGATCCTTCCTTTGGATCGTCCGACCCCGGTTGGTCTTTCAGATTGTCTGCTTGGGAGTCTGGCGCATCGGGAATTTTTATGTCTATGACACTCTCGACTTCCTTCTCTTTCTGTGGAACTTCCAGGACTTAGGCCTCGGGGACAGGAGAAGATGTCTTCTTAGGTCCTTTTTTCCTCCTCGATGTGCATAGGGGTCCCATGAAATTCTTTCGGTCTCTCATCCTCTGAATATAATTTAATTAGCTCATGGAGGGGATCTGATGCACTTATTTCTAATGATACCCCAGTTGTTTCTAGCTGAGTCACCACACCTGTTGGTGACCCAACTGATGGAATTGGGAACTCAAGGTAATCCAACCGATCAATTTCATTAATATCTATAAATTCAGGGCCGCTTGTACCCACCTGGCCTCTGTCTAGATTATCCACAGGGGATCCTATCATTTTTAATAAGTCCAGGTCATTTTGTAGCTGATCAAGCACCCACTGCTCCCATTCTAACATGAGCAGTCCCCTTTCCTGCACGTCTTGTTCCAAATGGATATCTCTGCCTTGCGCTGGGGCTATCAAGGGGGCTTCTGCTACTTCAGCTATGTCGGATGCTATCCTTTCTTATTTGGCCCTGAGGACCTCTTGAGCCGATTTTTCCATGACTGTCACTTGATCATCCCAACTCATGGCCTTGAACCTAGTTTCCTTAGGGTCAACCATCCTTTCCATCACCTCATCCCAGTTTTGATCATTTTTGGTGAAGATCTCATCTTCAAACCTGTCATGGGCATATGGCCAGCAGGATGATACTTGTGATGCATGCTTCAGGACCAGACCCTTGGGGTCATGCTTGTGAAAATGACCAGTCTGGAATCAGAACTTGAATTGGCTTAACCCTTCTTACTTGGCCTGAGCAATGTCCTTTACCATGTAGAAACCAATATGAAATCCATAAGGTATGAAGGCCCACTTCTTATTTTTTACCAAAGTAGCATTGTAACCTTGCAGGATGGTCTGATAATAGATTTCCCCTACTACTAGTCGATTAGGGACATACACAGGTAACATATGGGGTGCTCCAGTGGCTCTGAAAACCCTGATGTAGGTATCGCGCTCATCCAGGTACCAGTGGCCAACTTTTGATATAACCTTTTTGGCCGCATCCGACAGCCTTGGGCACTCTTTCTTGAACAACAAAAAATAAATTCATGTGATAAAATGATCGCAGATGAGAGAGTAGGATTTATTGTACTTGTTCTCCCACAAGATGCTGAAATATACATGGACTGGGAGTTCTGAGGCATGCCAACTCAGGTTCATTCTGACAAAGGCATTTCTGGCATAGATGATGTCCAATAGATAAGAAGCCATGTAAAGCGATGGGGTTTCTCCCTCTTTCACCATCTGGGCCTGTTGTATGCAAGTGCTTAGCTGTTTGAAGACGATGGCACCCCAGTTGAAACCTATTCTAGAAATGGCTACAATATAGGCTAGAGGCATCCAAGCCTCTGAAAACCTAGAGAAATATTTCTCCCCATGCAACCGATAGAGGAGAATCATTAGATATATATACAGCTCCCTTAAGTTGGCTGTCGGGTACCAGCCAGAGGTCCGATTGGTGAAATTTTTATCCTCCCTCCACCACGAAGCCATCACCTTGCTGGTGTCATGTTTGTCATAGAAATTTACAAAAAAATTGGTGTTCAACCGCTCTTTCAGCTCTCTGAGCTTGTAGTAATTCTGAACCTCTAATGGAAGGAAAACCCCAACACACTTGCCATTGTCATCGTTAATCAACCATCTTTGTGTTTCAGTGTGATCAATAAGCCACTTCAAGAGTTCTATGTAGGGGAATACTGGAGTCCTTCTCACTACCACGTGCAGATATGCCCTTTAGACATTCGGGAGGACTTCATCATCGCGTTTTCTCATATCGGGATCGCTGTGCGGGGTATATTCAGGGAATTCTTCCCACTTGATCTTATGGAAAATTTCTCCCTAGTGTGGGAGTACTTTCTTGGTCCCTATGCTTGCCTCTGTGTCTCCGAAGGTCGGGGGCTGAATGAAAACCTTCTTGGTGGATGTTTTGATGAAGGGAACCACCTTTGGAGAGAATTCCAATTGTTTCATGACCACTGGGGAAGAACCTTGTCCCACCTCTGGTTCCTTTAGCTTCGACACTCTTGGAGATTTCCTGGTGGTTGGTTTTCTTGGAGGAATTGTTCCTACAAATGAAACGATCCTTTAGGGCCAACATACAGAGAAATATTGGATCATAATGTATATGTGAAGTAAAAACATGGAAAAAGACCATACTGGTACATATCTATAATGCTTGCTAAACTCTGTTGTTTAATACTCACGAGATCTTGGAGGTTCTTCCGAATTGCTCGTCTCGATCCTTTGTCTGACCTAAACTTTCTTACACACAAAATAATCTTGTTTATAATGAATCAATAGGATTTAACAGAAAATATCTTACCAGTTGTATCAAACAATTAATCCGGGTGATGAGTGAAATTCAAACAAATCTACTGTCGAATATCTGCAATTTAATTCATCGTGGGTTAACGACGGAGGCGCGGAGGGTGATGTGTTGTATCGGCAGGTTAAAACGGTCTTTTGATTTGCGCACGAATTAAAAACTGATGTGAGATTTGGAATTAATTATTTCCTTAAAGGATTAGGATCACAACGTATCTTGCATTAAAAAGTCCCATCATGTCACTTTCCTAGTGGGTGGATCGGGGATCGACAAAGTGTTACGGGTGTTTTCGTTGATGTCCTTCCGCAAAAAACCTCCGACATCGATTGATTTCGTCATACGAAGCTGACGCGGAGAATTGGCTTGGGACACGTGGCAATGAAGACTGGTGACTTAACTCACGAATATCAATAGGAGTCAGAGCTTTCTTTCAGTTGCGCGTTCCTAAACTAAGCCTAGGAATCGCCGATGTTGAAAAGATATTGGGGGTCAACGATTGGGGATAAACCTATCACATACTTTCCTTTGGGTTAGTTCCTTATAAAAATTCCTGATGCCGAAATGTTTCAGGAATTAGAGATTGGGGAATTTTTTTTAGCATTGTCAAAAAGTTCATCGCATTTTGATTTTCTCCAACTCCGACGAGCGCATCGGGTATCAGCTATCGGCGATAACATTTCATTCTTTTGAAGCGTTTACTTGTTTCACCTTTTTCCGATGCCGAAATGGATCGACAATCGATGATCTCAATATGCGATACTTGTTGTGAAACCAAAACTTTCCTTTCACCGATATCGATGAAGATCAACGTTCAACGACTGAGGTTTTTTCCGAGTGACCCTTTCACACATCTTAATTCCTTCCGATGCCGAATTTCGAAGCACGTCGGGCGAAGTGTTTTTGCCATCTGATTCCTTATTTAAATGTTAAAGCTCTTAAATTTATGAGTTTTCACACGTTCAAGCAAACTTTGAGAGACTTAAATGAGAATAAAAAAAGGCTAAGCAAAGGCAACATTTTCCATACTGAAGTCCAATCAGACAGTGCAAAGTGATCAGGTGGTACCCAAAAAGTAAAATTTTACATAAGCTTTTTAGGGTGTGTTGAGTGCTCAACAGGCAATTGATGTGACAAGTGGACCTATCATAGGAGTGACACAAGTCACCACTGCAAGGGTGACATGTGGCACATCCATACTGATGACATGGAAGGTACGACACGTGGCAGGTACAATGGTCGGTGACAGGGCATACAACTGGACCAATGAGAATTTGACACGTGACATCGAAATTAGGCGAATGAGAAGGTGCCACGTGGCCTAGACATGGGCTGCCACATGTCACCCATTAGTTGGTTGATATATTGCAAATTTTTTTGACTCCACAAGGTTTGATCGCATGACCTCCTATAGGGACAAAGGACTTGGTAGGGCCGAGCTAGCCAACCCGCCCTCGCATTAGTTCTTAACCATATGCCTATCGACTTGTATTTAAATTTGTGTGGGGTTTCATATGGTGGAGTTGAGGGCTGGGGATAGGCCCCAGCCCCCGACACGGTCCCATACAACCCTATCATATAACCGCTACCTTACAGAGTTGGCGCGATATCCGTTTACATTCCGGTTAGCCCTTGGTTCAACTCACATACATAAGACCCAGTGTTATTCATTGTGGGAGCAGATAAGTGGTTAGCCTCGGTCAGTTGGGCTAGCCCACCGACTAGGGGCATAGCCAACGGTTAAAATGCTAGGTGTTAAAAAAAATTGCGTGTGGATGAATCAGT
This sequence comes from Picea glauca, assembly GCA_000966675.3. Lineage (NCBI taxonomy): Eukaryota > Viridiplantae > Streptophyta > Pinopsida > Pinales > Pinaceae > Picea > Picea glauca. The sequence continues at coordinate 324,224 of JZKD02S0053738.1, read as the reverse complement.
CCAGGGCACATGGCCAAGCACAGGACCAAGGGTTGAGAGCTAGGGGTCCAGGCCAATAGATCAACACTTGTGCATGGCCACATGGAGGTGCCCATGTGACCATTGACATAGAAGTAAAGGGGGTTGCACCCTTATTTCTCAAAAATGGGTTTTATTACTATATAATAGTGATTTTTATTGATTTATTCAACATAATTGAGGGATTTTGGTCATTTTTAGGGATATTGGACACTTTTTGAGGCCAGATCTTGGGGGGAAGTTGGGAGATGGTTACCAACTTCAGATCTATATAAACCAGGGCTCCTTGAATTCATAGAGGAAGTTCATAGCAGGTTTATGATGAATATTTTCCAAGCCAAAGACATTTTTATGCAGGGAAGCTGTTGAGGGGAGCACCTTTGTGGGCCATTTCCGGGAGCTCCGATCATCCGATTTCAATGCCGTTTATTTTTTTTGGGTTCCAAAGATCTGGTAGAACAAGACCAGATCAATTTGTAACGCTTTTGGAACTATTATGATGTCATTTTAAATATTTTAACAGAAATAAAAAAGTCTCACCCACTGAGACAAAGGCCCGTAGGCGTAGGCGAGATTGCCGAACTCCGTTATCACTTTGGTGTTTAATGGTTTTCTGTTCTCCATACTTACGTTCAAAACTATATATGTTTATATGGCTGTCATATTTCTTCCTCTTTCATTAGTTTTCTAAATGGTTAATTAACGCATGCTAAATAACTCAACCATTGTCGTTTAAAAGATCTTATTGGATCATCAGGAGAGGTTTCTTCTAAACCTCATAGGGTTCCTTGGTATTGTTCCCTTATCAGGAACAACATGAGGAACACCACGTCTATTGAAAATGATATCAAAAAGACAAAAACATATTTTCTTGCATTATTTAACTCCAACTCAAAGGATTTTGTGCATAGTCATGACATTCTGGTCAATAGATTTAGGTGATACCGTGTATGCATTAGCTTTTAACTTGTTTAATTTATCATATTCAACATTTTTCAATTTGATTTATTCTTATATCTAAAGAAAAAGTGACTTTTCTTGGTGCAATATTATTTGAGATTTCTTGAGTTCACACCTCATGAATTTGGTGTTGGTAGTAGCCACATGACACTATCTATGTTATCGCATCCCATTGATGTTAGTGGTAGCATCAGACATGTATTTACACACATGTCTATGTCTAGATGTGTGGAAATCATCCAAATCCTTTTACCTTGGTAACTTTACTTTAATAATTTCGGTAGCATCATACATGTATTTACAGACATGTCTATGTCTAGATGTGTGGAAATCGTCCAAATCCTTTTACCTTGGTAACTTTACTTTAATAATTCTGGTAGCATCATACATGTATTTACACACATGTCTATGTCTAGATGTGTGGAAATCGTCCAAATCCTTTTACCTTGGTAACTTTAATTTAATTAAAGGAATTATTAAAGTAAAGTGCTTTAATTAATTAATTGAGTTATTTAGGTAAATGCTAAAAGTTAGCATTTAATATTAGACATTGATCTCAAGCGAGGTGAGAAATAATCTCAACCATCAATCACTTTGGATATTAGGTTTAGGTTATAACTCAAGATTATAAAAGCAAGGCTAGGGTAAAGGAGAAGACACTCGACATGAGTTATGTTGAGAGAGTCGAAACATAGAGTGTTGGATCACGAAGGATTGTGATTCAAGGAGATCTCAGATAGGTGGAAAAGGAATTCCATCTACAATTCATACAGGTCAAGGATAAGAGAGAATAGAGGAAACTGCAAGTGGGTTCTGTCAAGCGAAGCCACATGAAAGGGTTGCGTCATACAAAGTTTTTCGTACAATATTTATGTACATGTATGCGGGTGCCATTGGAGACAAACACGTATATGCAGGCTCACTTAAGGACATGCACGTACAACTCAAGATTATAAAAACAAGGCTAGGGTAAAGGAGAAGACACTCGACATGAGTTATGTTGAGAGAGTCAACACATGGAGGGTTGGATCACAAAGGATTGTGATTCAAGGAGATCTCAGATAGGTGAAGAAGGAATTCTATCTAGAGATCATACAGGTCAAGGAGAAGAGAGAACAAAGGAAACCATAAGTGGGTTCCCTCAAGCGAAGCCACATGAAAGGGTTGCGTCATACCAATTTTTTCGTACAATATTTCCATACATGTATGCGGGTGCCATTGGAGACATGCGTGTATATGAGGGATCACTTAAGGAAATGCACGCACAACTCAAAAAACATGCATATTTGGGTCGTACAACAGAACATGATTTGCTAGGTTTTTCTGCTATTGTATTTCTCTCAGTGGGCCATTATCCCTATTACGAGAGCCCTTATTTTAGCATAATAAAATCATTCTCGGTTCTAGTTTTCCCTTCAGGGTTTTTCTAGGGTATATACCAAAAAATATTGGAGTTTATTTGAGTAAAATAAAGTGCTTATGATGTCATAAGAATGGATATTATGCATCTCAGTCTCCAGAGAAGAAGAAGGGTAAAGGCAAGACACAGATAGCAACATCAGAAAAGATGCAACTTAACGTGTTTGGAATGAAGTTTGAGTAGGATTACTCACTGGTTTCTTGCATTTCTACCAACAAAACTATGAGGAGTGTGTCGTTCTTGGACAATGGTGCATCTTGTCATATGACAGAAGCATGAGAGATATTCAGTAGTTTGATGGAGAGGGACTCATATGTTCATGTGAAACTTGGTGATGATGCCAAGTATGCAGTGAAGGGAGAGGAAACAATTATGTTCCATATTGAGTAAGGAGGTTTGTTTGATGACCAGGATGTGCTTTACGTACTGAGTTTGAAGAAGAATTTTCTCGGAGTCTCATCTATGGAGGACATGGTTTTTTTCATTACTTTTGAGAGAGGGAAAGTACTCATAAGTCCAGAGAAAGATAGCCCCGACAACACAATGATCATTGGGGTTAGAGAGGGAACTTTATATAGGTTGTAGGGAAATCCTATTCAAGCCTTAGTATACAATAGTGACAACCTATGCGAGTTGTCAAATAGGAGGTTGTGACAGCTACACTACAGAGAATTTCCGATTCTGAGGGGGATTGTTACAGGTCTTCTAGAGTTTAATATTGAGTAGTAGGGAGTGTGCAGAGGGTTCACACTTGGAAATAATTCCAAGGCTACTTTTCTGAGCAGTGAGAATAGGTCCAAGGGGACCTTGGAATTTATACATTCATATGTGATTGGGATGATGTCAGTAGTATCAATACAAGGATCACCATATTATGTGACATTTATTGATGATTTTTCCAAGAAACCTTGGATACTCTTTATGAAGACCAAAGATGAGGTATTTAGTCGGTTTAGAGAGTTTAGAGCTCAGGTGGAGAACTATATAGGGAATAAGATCATGGTATTGATGTCAGATAATGGGGGAGAGTACACCTCCAATGACTTCAAGGATTGCTGCAAGGAGGAAGGAATCAAGAGGGATATGCCAGTCTCATACAACCCTCAACAGAATGGAGTTGCAGAGAGAAAGAATCGGTCCATCATCACTTTTTGTAGGGCTATGATACATGACCAGGAGTTGCCTATGGTTCTTTGGGAAGAGGTGTGTAACACAATGATATATGTGCAAAAAAGGAGTCCCCACAGGATATTGGAGGATAAGACTCCAGAGGAGGAATTCTAAGGAGTGAAGCTAGAGATAGGACATTTGAGGATCTTTGGATGTCCAATCTACATCCATGTTCTTGTGGAGAAGAGAACGAAGTTAGAGCCTTTAAAACATGATGGTATATTTATGGGGTACAATGAGACCTCAAAGGCTTACATGATCTTTATTCCAGTGCAGTAGAAGACAATTGTGAGCAAATATGTTAAGTTTTTGGAGAACTTGGCATCTAAGAGATCACAGGAGTCACCAACAGTGACTGAGGATGAGGAGCAGCAGGCTCCGAAGGATGAACAACAATCAACGATTTAGATTTTAGGCGAGGAGGAGGATTCATCCCCTTCTAGTCCTGTTAGAAGACCCAAGTGACTATTACAGACATTGAAGGGTGTTGGTGAGGCTCCTAGGAGAGCATTCAAATTTCACAGGTCTCTGAAGAAGATTCCAAAATATATGGTGCTTATGAGTAACATCATTGATGCCGAACCTTCAATTTTTGAGGAAGCAACAAATCAACAGGTATGGCACGTTTCCATGGTAGAGGAGTACACCTCTGTTATGAGGAATGATGTTTGGGACATAGTGCCGAGACTAGATGGGAATTCAGTTTTTATTTTCAGTTGGATCTATAAGATCAAGCATGCTACAGATGGTAGCATCAAGAATTTCAAGGTGATTTTTGTGGTGAGAGGTTTCTCCTAGAAAGAGGGAGTGGACTACGATGAGACATTAACTCCAGTCACCTGATATTATTCTATTAGAGCTATTAGTTCTATTTCTTTAGTTATGAGGTGGAGGATACATTGGATGGATGTGAAAACAATTTTCCTTAATGGGATATTTGAGGAGGAAGTATACATAGAAAAACCTCAGGGATTTGAGGTACATGGGATGGAGTCTCATGTGTGTAGGCTTAAGAAATCTTTGTATGGACTCAAACAGGAACCCAAGGCATGGTGTTCCAGGATTGATGGATACTTGCAGAGTATGGGCTTTACCAAGAGTGAGGTGGATCCTGTTAGCACTCTGTAATTTTGCCCAAGGCTGAAAGGCAAACACAGAGGCAACATCAGAACCGCTTCGAGTCTTGGATCTAGCCCTCCAAGACTCAGAGAGGGATCTCTCTGTATGATGTAGCTTTGTTTTAACTTCAGATATTAGGCTAGTTAATGAGAACAGTGAACTTTGTTGTAAAAAGGGTTTATAAAGTGGTTGAGACAAATTACACATCCATTGGGCTATGGGGTCTGAAATTAATGAAATCTGAGATACAACCAGAAAGCTGAAGAAATCC
>JZKD02S0053738.1:265189-307881 GCA_000966675.3 Picea glauca | reverse complement strand
GGAAATGGAGAGGGGATTTTGTAGGGAGTGGAAGTGAGAGGGTGGGAAATGTGGGGATCGAGGAAGGGTTGGGGAGTGAGGTGAGTTTGTCGGGGACAAACGTGAGGGGGATGAATGGGAGAGGTGAGGGAGTTATGGTGAGTCCGACCAACCACCATAACTCAAATAAAAAATAAGTAGAAGAGAATGGCATGTGCCCACGAGAGATGACATGAAGATTTTTTATCGGTTTTGAACCCAGCACAAGAAGATTTTTAAGGGACTTGAACCAAAAAAATTTAAAACCGCTTCCAAAATATTATCTTTATTACACATGAAAGATGCACCTTTTTTCGCTTTAAACTTGAAACCTGGATATCTTGAGCATATGAATTCGGATTTTCGATCCGAAAAATGCATGACGAAGATAATATCGGGGACCACGTAACGAACTTATAATAGTTCAAAATTTTTCATCTTCCGATATCATTTTTTTTATTAATCCAAGAGCGGGAAAATATAGATGACCAAATTTTGGTCAACAACTAGGTCCAATTGCGGGACAGTGCCCCCCTGTGGGTTCCTGAGAACACCAGAATCTCAAGACCAATTACCTTCTCCATTGGGCTACAGAGTCATCTTCAAAATAAATTCATGTAATTCTTCTTCTTTCCTGGAGTTACCTTCGAGTTTGACTACCTTATTGTGCAACAATGAACAAAAATATGTACATATATGATCTACCTACCCTAACTTACTTGAAAGAAAGTTTAACATTAGGTGTAGGCAGTTTTCCAATGGAGCCATTCAAGCATCCAACCGACTTGTAGAATGAGCTCCTGAATTGGGCAATATGTTGATGCTGCTACCAAATGATAAAAAACATGCCCAATGTATACTGTGATGATACTGAACAAAATGTGCTTGAAATCTGATTGTATTTCTTGGCGAACAATGCTTTAGAACCATGATTCAATTAAATAAATTTTTATTTGCTCAAGAATATTGTGTTCTTTGATTGGATAAGGTGTTTCCAATATGAGAATAATTTCATCTTTTTCCTTATCATCAACCACATCTAAGATTTTTGATTCAACATCAATTTCTTGAAGGAATTCTTCTTTTGTACAATGATCATGTCTCCGTGGTGAGGTTGCAATGGTGAACTGTTGGTGAACTTTTGTGGGGAATTGTAAGGACATATTTTTTTGTTCATCAATAACTTCATGATCTTCAGAAATAAAATGTATCATCCATGATTCCTCTTGCTTCAAATGTCTTTCCTTTGATGCTTGGAAAATGATTTCTTCATGAAACTCTGCTTCAGGAAAACAATCAACATGATACAAATCTGATGTAAAGTGATGATTTCTATCCCTCCGATGTAAACGTTGTTGTTGTGGTTTGATCTACCTTGGTTGTATTATTTGGGACTCTGCTACAATCTTTTCAAATTGAATTAAGTCCTCATGTTCATCCTTGATTTCGCTATAATCATCATTCTCAAATTGAGCACATGAGAGGTTGAAATTTACCTCCCATGAATCATACAGAGGATGGTGTTCTTCTTGGATTGAAAATTTAGTGTTTTCATTTTCCGTTTCAAGATCAAGATTTGAATTTTTTTTTTCATTTCTTTCCTCAAAGTTTTCTTCTAAATTCATTCCTCCATTGTCTTGGATAAATTTCAGGGGGTATAATATGTTGGCACCTGTTTCAAGAACACATATTTCAATGAGTTGAGTTCGCTGCATTAATTCTTTCCAGTTGCATTTCCCTTCTTGCCTCCATATAAATCTCAAATTTGTGGGCAAAGCGTTTTCGTAATAGCTAAAAATAATGACATTGTTTGGAAACATTTCTTGAGGAATCTCAGGAAGAACTTTCATAATTTTACAAGAGAAATCTTTAACTGTTTCTTCTTTGTTCATCCCGATTTCAACCAACTTCATGAAAATAGAATATGGATATTTTCTTGAGAAATATCTTTCGAAAAACAAGTTTTCTAGTACATCCCAACTAGTGATGGTTTCGAGCAACAATAAATAAAACCATTCACTGGCATCTTCTTTTAAAGTCAAGATAAATAACCGACATGCAATATCATTTTGAGCCACATTAAAAATTTCACAAGCACTGTCAAATTTAATCAAATGTTTCTTTGCATCTTCTGAAACATTCCCGTAGAATGTTGGAAATTTGTCCATGGAAATATCTGGCAATGGGTGAACCTCTCTTTGCAAACTGAGTGGGATTATGTGCAACCTTTTATTTCTTTGGATACCTTCTCCTTTCACTATTCCTTGAACAACTTCTGTTGATGGAGGAGGTAAAATATTTTGATAGTATGAGAAAAATTCTTCGGAGGAGTCTTCATATATGTCTTCTTGAAATTCAGAGATCTTTTCAGTGAAGTCACCGGGGCACATTTCTTTAAGATCTTTAGTTTTGAGGATGGAGTTGCCATGGATATCATCCTCCTAAATCTTTGGTGGTTTTTTGGTTCCATAAATGTTGCCACAACTGATCTGTGACGAGAATTTCAGCAATAAACCTTCAAGGCCATTCAATTCTCTTTAAACAAGGTTTTCCAAAACCCAATTCATCTTGAATCAATCTCTAATTTTTCTCTCAAACTGCAACCAGACTGCTTCTAGTCTTCCAATAATATATCATCCAAAATGTATCATATCTCTTGAAAACAAATTGTTCCCCAGTATGGTTGCCAAAAAAGTTGATGGTTGAATCCGTTAGGACCAAAACGACAACTTCACGAGGATATAAATCCCCCTGTGTTTTTATAGAGGTGGTAATCCTCTTTAATTCAGATTTTCTTGGGACTCTAGATCTTCAGAATGTGGGACTTTGCAAAAGTCCGTCGTGGTAATCAAAGAAATATAAAATAACAAGGAATAAAATGTTTTGTTTTTCTTTTAAAGAAAGTTCCTGAGAAATGACTAGGAATCACACACTTCATACATTCAACAAAAATAGATAAAATTTCCTCACATCCATCATAGTTTAAGATAAATATTTCTGAACACAAAAAATAAAAAAGAAGATGATATGCATGCATAAGTGAACTTTAACATAGTGGACACATGGGAAGATAAAATAAAGATAATGATAGATCAAACTAAAATACTTTATATTCTGAAAATAGGGTTACAAAGCACAATCGAGATTGTTCCCAAAGTAGCTCTCTTGAAATTTCTAAAAAATATATAGTCTGTTACATATTCTTTGAAATTTAAAATGCATTTGTCTTAAATATTGGGATTGGGGCTCCCACGGATCATAAAGCAAATAAATACAAGAAATAAGCTCTTAGAAGGAAGGCGGTGGGCGGTAGAAGAAGAACAAGACTTGGTAAGAAGAAAAGAGGAGTTATTAGTCTTCGGTTAAACCTTTCTAGTGAAAGAGGTGGAATAACTGGATGAAGGAATTGATAAAGAAAAAGAAGGATGTGATCATCATAAAATTACTATGATGGTCTCTCGTACAATACTCATTGTTCCTCTTTTTTTTTATGGAGCCTCTCTTCTCTTTTTAAGGAGAGATTTTGTAACTACTTGGGTAGTTAGGGTTTCTCCCTTCTAGAAATTCCCGTACAAGTTTCTTCTTGAAACATTCCATTTAATTAATGCCTCATTAATTCCTCATTATTGAATTCACATCATTAATACAAGTATATTGAAAGTGGGTCCCTCTCATTTTTTAATAAAAGTTTAATTAAACTTTTATTTTTGAAATTTAATTAATTTCCCTTTAAAAGAGGAAGACTGTGTTTTAATTCTATGAGAATTATAATAAACTTTTTGTCCATGTAAATCATTTCATATGTGATCTTCATCTTCTTATATTTCCAACGATATAAAATTTGTCCAAATCCGTTGCCTGGATCTCAAGATATGAGCTCGTGAAGTTGAGTTGTCACACATGCCCATTAAAAATGCAGCTGAATGATATTTTAATTTATGGGAAAAATGTAGAAACATTCAGCCTTTGAAACCTGTACCATCATATTATATGTCTAAATACCTTTCCAACGGTATAAATGTTATGGGATTTTGACACCCGAAGCTCAAGTTATGGTCTCTGCAAGATCATGACTCAACCACCATTGATCAAAATTCGTGGACAAATCTGGGCCCTTAGATTAAATTTCGTCCAACCATTAATATATTTCCATGTGTCTCCAATTAATTGGCTTCCATGTGACACTCCTTCATAGGCTTAAACATAATTCCATGTCATCCAAGGAGATTTGGGCACATGGCATAAGGTTACATGTGGGTTAAATAAAATAATGTATAAAATGGAAAAGTTAAAAGTTGAGTAATATAATAATAATAAAGTTTTAAGAAAATGATTTAAGTGTGGGAGGCACGAGAGTGTAGGAAATGGGAAAGGGTAGTGTAGGGGGAAGGATTGAAATGTAGGTGGCGGAAGAGGGGAGGGAGAAATGTAGGGAGCAGAGTGAGAGGGAGTGACATAGGGTGAGGTGAGGGAGAGGTGAGGTGAGAGTGTCGGGGGAGGGTTGGTGGGTTGGGAAGTGAGGGGGAGGGAGTGAGTTGGTTTATGGTGAGTCCGACCGATCGACCACCATAACTAAAAAAAAATAGATTTAAGTATGGGAATGTGTGGGATTAGGGGTGAAGAAATGAAGAGGGGATTTTGTAGGGAGCGAAAGTGAGGGGGTGGGAAATGTGGGCGGGGAAGGGTTGGGGAGTGAGGTGAGTTAGTCAGGGATGAACATGAGGGGGATGAAGGGGAGAGGTAAGGGACCGACCACCATAACTCAAATAAAAACTAAGTATAGGAGAATGACATGTGCCCACGAGAGATTCCATGAAGATTTTTTTATGGGTTTTGAACCCAGGGAAAAAAACATTTCAAGGGACTTGAACCAAAAAAATTTAAAAGTGCTTCCAAAATATCAACTTTATTCCACATGAAAGAGGCACCTTGTTCCTCTTTAAAATTTAAACCTGGATATCTTGAGCATACGAACTCATATTTCTGATCCAAAAAATGCGTGATGAAGCTGAGACGGGGGACCACATAATGAACTTAAAATAGTTCAAATTTTTTCATCTTCTGATATCATTTTTTTTAATAATCCAAGAGTGGGAAAATATAGATGAACAAATTTTGGTCAACACCTCTGATGATCCCACAACTTCTAGTAGCTCACATGGCATCCATGCCCATAGTACGACAAACCATGCAAATGTTGGCGGAGAAACCCCGATGTTTCCATTCCTAGGGTTGTGTGAATAATTTCCTATAGAATCATGCATTAGTAGCATCGAGAAACTATCCATTGAGATTATGGTGGATGAAAACTTAGTCCCATTGAATCAACCAAAAATCTCAAGGAAAATTGTAGTATATTTTAATATTTATAATATATTATTGATAATATATTTCTAGTTTGGTAGGAAATAATATGTTTTGGAAGCACCTATATGAGAAGGCATTAGATATTTTTGGGCCAGCCGGTCATAACTAATTTAAACAACAACCTTCTTGTTTGAATAATAAGTTTATGGGTTTCATGGTTGGTCTCTTTGGTGACATTTGCATCCAAAGTGAAACAATCACTTTGATATGTAAATATTTGAAAATCATAAGAGATACATATAGGGCTAACCTAGAAAAAAATCCCTAGTATGAGTGACCTACTATAGTTCCTAAGAGGGAGAGGAATGATCTTTAGAAGGATGCAAAGGAGAAGAGAATGAGAGAAGAAAGAAAGGTATTGCCATATGGAGGAACATATAACATGACAAATTTAATTGAATATGCTATTTGTTTATTTCAGTATAAAAATTGCATTATATCACCTTGAAAATTTTTGTAGGCTCAAAGATACCTCCAAGGCCACCCAAGTTAGGTTACAAAAGTATAACCAACACAAAATTGGCTAGGGTGGATACTTGAAATTGATTGCTAGATTTTTAAGTATGAAAACATTAAACCATTTAATTACTAAGATGTTCCAACTTTTATTTCAGTGCATTGACTAATTAAAATTTGTGATATTGTTATGGAATGCAGAGAGATGTCTAAAATCGCGCACCCACTAAAGAAGAAATTAATATTGCTTTCAAGTGTGGGATTCAAACCATAGTTGAACATGTGCAAGCTAGGGGTGATCACAAAGTCCCCTAGAGAATGTTCTAGTAAATAATTTTTCTTGATTTTGAATGAACATTAAATGTTAGGATATTTAGACACTTAGGAGTTAGTTAAGATCTACTTGGTCTAATGTGTCGTTAGGTGAAAGTGTGTTTCTTAGTGTGTTTCTTTAGTATGCATTTGTAGTTAGTAAATTCGACGGTCACGATATGTTCCTGACATAGAGTGATCCGACGGTCCATACTCTCCTTGATATTAATGACCATTGATTTGTGGCTTAACACCTGATTGGTCCATGATCTCTATTTAAAGAGCATGGAGGGTCATTTGCCGATGATCGATTGTGAGAAACTCTCTTGCAAAATCTCTCTGTAATATTTTTCTTTTGCATTAATAAACTGCTCCAAGTGGCCGCGTTGGCTGGGGCCGTGGATGTTTCCTTGTAGGGGTTTTACCACGTGAAAACATCAGTGTGATGATTTTTTATCTGGTTATCTGAGTGGTTACTGAAGGTGTTCATCCTTTTTTGGAATACCTGTGTTGTCGAACATGGTATCAGAGCCTATTTGAAGACCCGCTCCTGTTGTAGATCGAGATCGTGAAGCCGAGTTGTCTCATCTCCATTTTTTGTCATTTTCATACATTTCTGGGCTGAGCGGACTGTTCCATTGTGTCTGGAGCACTCATTTCATTCAGGAAAATTTTTCATTTCACTCGAAAAGGTTTCTGGTTTCCCAATATACATCCATTTCAGTCAGATCCGGAGGTATAAAGCCTACATACACATTTTTAAATTTTTTTTACAGAGTATTATTTTGGTTTTATTTTGTGTTGTATTATTTATTTCCGGGTTGCTACTCTTTTAGATCTGCGTATGCTCTTTGCCCTGCACCCTGTGTGATATCGGAAAATCAGAAATAGATAGGAAAAGGTGCATCTTCTGGGTAAGCTAACCGAGATCTAACCCTTGTTGTCATCAAGAAGCAAAATTTTTTTCTTGTGTGGAAATAGTTTTTTTTGAGCACGCTCTCCAAGGACGTCAACAACAATATCAACAACAACAACCCCAACAACACCTCCAATTCTCTTCCTAAAAAATACAATATGTTTTGCTAGACCATTTGGTTAAAAGTTGTCTTATTAAGTAAGATGTCTTGAGTTCAAGTCTGTCTTTTGTTACTTTTTTGAAAAAGTTCATGCTCAAATTGTGAAGTGTATTTCACTTCAAGTATAAAAGTAAATCACTATAAGTAGCTTTAATATTTTATTTTAGAGTTATTTATTTTGCATGAAGATTTTATTTTATAAAGTAACTTCATTGTAAAAGTGATCCCCACTTCTCTTTATAAAAGTGGGTCACTTCATAAAGCAACTTACACTATCACGTGGTCCTTTGGTTATCGTTTATGCCTTTTTTAAAAAGGTCATAACTCTCAGATCCAAAGTCCGTTTTCAGTGCTGTTTTTTTTAAAACGCATAAATTTTCAAAATCTTTCCATCCAGATCATCAGTTTCAATTTTTAAATCCATATTATATGCATATTTAATATGGATTATACAAGTAATACCTTTCTTACTAGCAACAACTACTTCCAATGGAAATCTCATATGGAAGATTTATTAAGAAGTAAAGGCTTGTACCAGATTACCTTGAGAAAGGAAAAAACACCCATTGGTGATGATAAAAAAGTCAAATGGGCTAATAGGAGTGACAAAGCATGTCGACTAATCAAAATGTCCATCTCTCCTGATTTAAGGTTCCACCTTAAAGAAATTGATGACCCCAATGAATCTTGGGAAAAGATTGAATCTGTGTTTGATAAACTCAATATTATTCGAGCATAACAATTAGAAAATCAAGTACTGACCTTAAGTCCAAGTGATTTTTATTTCCTTGGAGACTATCTATCTAAGTTTAAAACACTCATAATTTTATGTGAAGAATGTGAGATAGACATGGAGGAAGAGCATTGGATCTTTCTTATTCTTTCTAAGCTAGGTAGTGCATATTCTGTGTTTGTATCTATCTTTTATGCCATGAGAGAGGCTCTAGGGAAATCTGATCAAAAACCCACTCTTGAGTCCTTTTGTGATGCTTTGATTAGAGAGGAAGATAAGCTTATACAACTTGGAGTGATCAGCACTGCATGTACCTCTAACAAATCCTTAGTTGCCCAATAGAAAGATAAACCCAAGTATCCCAAGAAGCAACATCCTCGCTACAACAAAAAGCAATATAAGGGTCCCAAACCCGCTCAGACAACTTCAACTCCTAATGGTGACAAAGGAGAAAAATATAAAAATAAGAAGACTGACAGACATTTCAACTTTTGTGATAAAGATGGCGATGATGAGTCCAAATGTTTCAAGAAGATGGCATCTTTAGAAGCAGCAATGAAGAAGCACAACACCACTATTGATTCTACTTCTTCTTCTTCTTCTCATGGAAATGCACTTTCCACTTCTGGTTTCTCCTTCAATACAAATTCTACTTCTTCTTCTGATGAGTGAATTATTGATTCAGGAGCATCTTATCATATGGCTAAGGATAAAGACATATTTTCTGCTCTAAATGAATGTAACACCAAGAAAATATTTGTTGGTGATGATAGATCTCTTAGTGTTGTAGGATCTAGAACAATCCAAGTAGATAATGGTCATTTCAATGATGTATTATGTGTTCCAAGTCTTTCTTTTAACCTTCTATCAATATATCAAATCACTCATTTAGGTGAAGGTAAAACCATAGAGTTTTCACCTCACCAAGTTGTAATCAAGGATCTAAAATATCCTAAGCATGTTCTTGCAACTGGAATTGTTGATGATATTACCAGGTTGTACAAGTTTGACAACTTTGGGTCATCATCTTTTTCATCAGTTTTTGTTGCTCATGGCGATGACTTGAGCAAAATTTGGCATGAGCGGTTTGGTCATCTAAACTATCGCTCATTGCAACAACTATGTAATCAACAAATGGTGACTAGTCTTCCTCCTGTTTCATGCATAGTTGGTGTTTGTGCCAGTTTTGTTCTCGACAAACATGATCAGGATAATTTTCACGTGCCTCTTGGCACACCTCGGGCCCTTTGTAGCTTGTTCATAGTGATTTGTGTGGTCCACTTTCTTCTCCTTCTTTTTCTGGGTGCAAGTATTTCTTAACTTTCATTGACGATTTTTCCAGACGTACTTGGGTTTACTTCTTAAAACTTAAGAGCGATGTTTTTGACAAGTTTTTGGCCTGCAAGGCCCTTGTAGAAAAGCAATCTGGACATCAAATTCAAAAGTTAAGAACAGATAATGGAGGTGAATATGTGAACAATAATTTTACAAGTTACTATACTACATAGGGCATCCAAATACAACACAGTGTTCCATATACACCAGAACACAATGGTGTTATTGAGAGAAAGAACCACACATTAAAATAAATGGCTAATTGTATGATACAATCTAAGGGACTAAGTATAAAGTATTGGGAGGAAGCAATCAAATGTGAAAATTACATAGTCAATCGCACTCCCACAAAGGCTCTTAAAAATCTAACACCGGAAGAAGATTGGACTAAAATTAAATCAGATGTAAGTCACTTCCATGTATTTGGCAGTATAGCATGGGCTCACATTCCTGATGAGAGAAGGAAAGCATTACAACCTAAAAGTGAGAAGTGTATATTTGTTGGTTATTCTGAATATGTCAGAGGTTATAGACTTATTCAACCACATTGTAATGAAATTATTATTAGAAGAGATGTTAAATTTGATGAAAATCTTTTGGCCTGCGAGCCTAATTCGACGATTGTGCCTTCTTCGACCTGCGAGCCATATTCATCGTTTGTGCCTTCTTCTGTTCCTATTCTGGTTTCTTCTTCAGATGATGACAGTGAGGATGAAAATACACCTCCGCTTTCTCACCTTCCTAAAGATGAGTCCTTTGAACCTGAACCAACACCAGTTCTACAGCTTTCTAGATGGGTCTGTTCAACACGAGAAGCAACTGGTGGTCTTGTCGATGATCCTTCAGATCAACATTGAACATATTCACAGTTCCAACGAGCCTCTTCTCTTTTGGCTCAAGTTTCAGAGACTCATCATCCAGAGACATTAACAGAAGCTTTAGGTCATCCAGATTGGGATACAACAATGAATGAAGAGTATCATTCTTTAATGGCAAATGATACTTGGGATCTTGTACCTCTTCCAAAAGGAAGAAAACTTGTCAGATGTAAATGGGTATACAAAACTAAGTATGGACTAGATGGAAGTGTTGAAAGACACAAGGCTTGGTTAGTTGCCAAAGGATTTTCCCAAGTTGGAGTAATTGACTATAATGAAACCTTTTCCCCTGTAGCCAAAATGAATTCCAACCGCCTTGTTCTTGCCCTTGCTACCTCACATAAATGGGAGGTCCATCAGATGGATGTTAAATCCACCTTCTTTCATGGAGATTTGCAAGAAGAAATCTACATGGAACAACCTCCCGGCTATGTCCAGAATGACTCTATCCTTGTTTGTTGCCTTAAGAAATATCTTTATGGTCTTAAGAAAGCTCCTTGATCTTGGTATGCCAAAATGGACAACTTTCTTATTGACACCGAATTCTCTAGATGCCATTCTGATCCTAATGTCTATACCAAGAAAGTAGGAATCCATCTCATAATCCTTTTCCTTTATGTTGATGACCTTATCCTTACTGGTAGTGACTAAAAACTTTTAAACCATGTAAAAACCAACCTTAAGAAGAAATTGGAAATGACAGACTTAGGCTTTTTTCACTATTTCCTTGGCCTCCAAGTTTTGCAAACCAATAAAGGAATTTTTCTTTCCCAGTCTAAGTATGACTGTGACCTTCTTCGTCACTTTCACCTGGATGATTGTAAACCAACCCCTTCTCCCTTCCATTCTGGAGTCAAGCTTACTGCCACCTGTACTTCTCCTGAAGTTGATGACACCCTGTACCATCAGTTAGTTGGTAGCCTCTTATACTTGACTCATACCCGTCCTGATCTTTCCTTTGCTGTTGGTCTTGTTTCCCGGTATATGCAAACACCCCATGAAATCCATTGGAAAACAACTAAAAGGATACTTCACTATGTCCGTGGTACAATTCAGTTCGGGATACATTACATTTCAGGGGGGGCTCCTTTATTGGTTGGTTTCACTGATTCAGATTGGGCCGACGACCCTGATGATTGGAAGTCTACTGCATGTTATGTTTTCAGCCTTGGTTCAGGACCTGTCACTTGGGCCTGTAAGAAACAATAGGCTCTTTCCCTTTCTTCAGTAGAAGTAGAGTACCGAGCATCGATAAATGAAAGTTAGAAATCCTTGTGGCTTCGACAGATCCTTTCAAATTTTGGATTCAAGAAGCAGCATCCAACCAACCTTTGGTGCGACAATCAGAGTGCCATCAAGCTCGCCAAAGACCCAGTTCAACATCAACGCAACAAGCACATCAAGCTACACATGCACTTCATCAAAAAGCTCCTTCATAATCAAGTTATTGAAGTGATATTTTTCCCTATAGAAGATCAAGTTGCAGACATTTTCACAAAGTCTCTTATAGAAGCGAAGTTTTCCAAACTTCTATCTATGTTAGGATTTCAGGAAGTTGTCATTAAGTGGGGATAGGCTCTAATTCCTCCTTCCTTTTCCTATTGTGTCAACATTGTAAATCCTTCAATCCTATCCCAAGTTGTTATTAAGGGGGGATGTTAGGATATTTAGACACTTAGGAGTTAGTTAAGATCTACTAGGTCTAATGTGTCGTTAGGTAAAAGTGTGTTTCTTTAGTATGCATTTGTAGTTAGGAAATCTGACGGTCACGATATGTTCCCGACATAGAGTGATCCGATGGTTCATACTCTCCTCGATCTTAACATCCATTGATCCATGGATTAACACTCGATTGGTCCATGAAATCTATTTAAAGAGCATGGAGGGTCATTTGCCGATGATCGATTATGAGAAACTCTCTTGTAAAATCTCTCTGTAATCTTTTTCTTTTTCATTAATAAGCTACTCCAAGTGGTCGCGTTGGATGGGGCTGTGGATGTTTCCCCGTAGGGGTTTTACCATGTGAAAACATTGGTGTTTTTATCTTTGATCTGGTTATATGAGTGGTTACTAAAGGTGTTCGTCCTATGTTGGAATACCCGTGTTGTTGAACATTAAACCTACTCCCATTCACAGTTTATTGTGGTTTATAAATTAATATCTTCATATTTTTAACGCAGTAGAACAAAGGCAATATCTAGGTTGATAGAAGAGGGTGATGTTATGATGAAAGTTTGAGTGTACAATTATCAAATGTATGGACATATTTATGATTCAGATTATATTTAGTATAGTTATAACTTTCTTTTGTTTCAATGGCAGATGTTAAATGAGGATACTAGGAAATAAGGGGAGGAGATTTACCAAACCATGACCTCTCCTAGTCAACCATGTAATAATTTTTTTTTTAATGTTTACATTGAACTGTTAAACAAACTAATAATGAGTCCATTGTACTAAATATATATATTTTACCTTTTTTTAATAGTCGATGTTTGTCCCACTCAACTTGCATCTGTCACAAGACATGTAATGCATTCCAGTAGGTAGCATAAATCAATAGATTAGTTGTCTCCATGAAACAAAAAAATGATGAAATAGTGAATGTGTTTCTCATGATTTTATTTTAAAATAAGAAACTATGTAGGACATGATTAGATATAATAGGACTAGATAATATATGGAGAACAACAATATTTTTTATCGAGACCTATGATATTTTATTGATCAACTTTATTATTATTAATTTTTTTTGTATTATGATTTTTGTTTGATACATCTTATGGAATATCCATGTTTTATTATTTTATGTTCATTTCATTTATTTTCCATTATATAGATTTGGGCATGGGGAATTGATAGTGATGTTGTGGGTAGGGGCTAGACGAGCTTCCACCTTCATGTGGTTGGCCTCGTTCAATAGAATATAAATTATTCTTGAATCCAAGAGAAGTTTGAGTGAGTATGTAATTTGGCATATTTTGTTTTTAATATTCTTGATAGAATGTTAAAAATGGTTGAATGAATAGTGTATTGGTTAGTTGATTACACAATTTGTGTTCCCTTATGGAAAAATGGTGTATCAGTGAATATTTGTATGATGCAGTCAATTGGGAGCATTATTAAACGTTTTGAAGGTTTAAGCATAAAATATAGCGATATCCTTTATGAAGATCCCTTTATTCAAGTATCTCTTCTGATATATGGTACTTTTCTTCCTATAATAGATGTGTAACATCCCCATTTTTAATCCTTGATTTAGCAATGTATGATGTAAATATGATATATGGTCGAGGGTGTGACTATGTAATATGCAAACATTGTATATAATAATAATAAAACAAAATGTAATGCCAAGTGCAGATGGAAACATATGGAGTAATGGGGGATAAATTTCCACAAGAGAGGGGAAGGTGTAAGAGGGGGTCCAAGGGGGAAATATTCATGGGTATTAATCCAAACATACTTCCTAAAATTATTGTTGATGTATGAGGCTTCTATTTTATGTTTGAGTGTTCCCAAAGCCAATCATTAAACACATGTAAGAGGGTTGGTGTGAAAAGTCACATCCCATAGTTATGCAAGCATGGGAGAAGTGTGAGAGTCAAGTAAATCCTTTTGGGGAAGAGTGAGAGTAAAGAAAGCATGGGAAAATAAGAAAATTTGTATGGGAAAAGTAGATAGTTTTTATAGGTAAATTTTGGGATAGCGAGGGAGAAAAAAGTGGAAGGGATGGAAGACAACCATAGTGGGCATGTGTGGTAGTAGTTTTGGAGCTGAAAATACATGAAGAAGCAGGTTGTTAGACCTATAAAGAATAATTTCCATGTGAGATTTTCCCTAGAGCAGTGTGTGTTTGCTGTGAGTTTTCTTGTTGCAGCTGACATCCCTGAAGTCCCTATCTAGAGAGATTCCTAGCCAACCTATGCTAGAGCCCTGGAGGGAAATGGGAAGGCCTAGTGAGGGACTGTGTGCAGTGAAGGGAGATCCTGTTCATTGTCTTGTGCAGGTTGAGGGGAAGAGAGTTGGAGCGTTGGGATAGGTGTAGCAAAAAACAGTTTGTTGTGGGTAAACTTGGGTTGTGAGTGGACAATGGAGAGAAAACCTTTCTTATGGATTCATAGCTCCAACTTGGGGGTGATTTTCTACTGATATTTCGAGTAGCAAATGTACGGTTGGGTGGAATGTATATCCCTTGAAGTCATTTTCACATTTGGTTAAAAAGATAAGTGATTTATCTATGTTACATTGTTTTTATCTATGGGTTTTACTTGCTGTGCATAAACTCTCTCTTCCTGAGTGAATTATATGTTGTTGTGTATTGTATTATTGGCTACATTCACAATGCTGTTAAATGCATGTAAATCCTCAATGTGTTGCATTTAATTATGGGATTAATTATTGTGTTCTTACTCTAAGTTTTAGGTAGTTGTATGCTACTTTGTGAATGTTGATTTAGTAGCATTCACATTTTATGAATGTTATTAACTACTTGGGTGTTCTTAGCATGCATGCATTTGGTTTAATTGGTATCATAAAATTTTAAATTGTTTGGTTTAGTAGTGGGGGATAATACAGAGTGGTATGAGAGATTCTAGTTCAACACCAGACCTGTATGGGCCAAATACCAGAGTGGGTTGAGAAATTCATTTTTTTGAAATTTCAGTCTGAGTCGAATTTGGAAATAACAATGAATTCAGAATGAAATTCCCAAATTTTTGGGGAAGTATGCATGTGATTTGGAAAAGGGATTCAAAATTTACAGTTGTAGGATTGAGTTTGACCCTGGGAAGTAAAGTCCAAAGCTTCCATGGAAGATGATTTTTTTTTTTTCGAAAAAATTATTAAACTTCCAAAAAATTATAATTTTCAGGATTTTTGAAAAATTCTGTACACACGATGATGTGGACCATACCTGTGAAGTGGATTAACAAGGTCCACATTGACAATTCCATGGTGGAATAATGTAACATCCCCAACCTTAAACCTGTTGGGCTATGCCACACTTAAACTCTTGTGGAACTTAATACATTGTAACGTACTCAACCTTCCAGACCGCCCATGCCAACTCCATAAAAACAACAATACCATCTGTTTATATATAAAACTTAAAGCAATTTTTTTTTTTTTGCAAACACACAGATTCAAGTGGAAATAACAGTAAAATATACATGAAATGTACACAGGAAAAACATATAATCATAAACACATGTATAAATACACAATATTTAAATTAATACACAATTGATACTTATATTTTATAGAAGACCACCAACTACATGCAAACCTTCCACGATCCTCCCAGCCTTAGACCACACTGCTCAGAACTCTCAACAGTGGGTCACCCTTGAGCTGGGACTAAACTCCACCCGGGTAAAGGGATTCCTAGGCTAGGCTGAGACAATACAAACAACATGAAGGATTTCATCCTAGGAGCCAACTCAAACTAACATCCTATAGTTTCCCATTCCCCACATGCCTGTCCCACCCTATGAAGTGTGCCCCTTCTCTACTCAACAGTCCTTCAGCTACCTCACTTCCCTTCCAGGGCTTCAACAATAGGCCATAAAATAAGTCTCAGAGCAATGCAACTGTAGTTGGGATCCCTTAGGAAATTACTTTCCCAACAATTCTCTCACCTGGAGAGAGTTTCTCACAGGATTGACAACTCGCCTCTTCAATACACGGGCTTGAAAACCCGCCTCTTCAATCCACGAGGCTAACAACCTGCCTCTTCAATCTAGCTCTTAAGTCAACCAGGTACAGGTTATGGCAACAATGGATCTCAAGTAAGGAACAAGTGATTTCAATGACAACCTTCAGTTAAGGCATAGGTGCTGCCAGTGACATGAAGATATAGGTGCACTGCCCATCCCAACAAGGACATGGTTTACTGTTGATCATAGGAAAGTACATGGACTAGCTGTAGAAGCGAGTGCAGGATCCAGCGGTAAAAATGATGGCGATAGTGGATCATGGAGAGCATGGATGAATGCATGAATGGAAAGAATGGAGAATGGAAGAATGGATGGCTCATGCACTACGACCATTCTCTTTGTATGCATGTCCCAAATTGGACACTTGTCTTCATGAAGCTGCATGAGATCCAATTGTAATTCATTCCCTTCCCACAAGAACTTAGGTTAACATAGGTTATGTCCAATCTTAGTCATTGGGGATAATATTATATTATTCCCTTAGAGATAAGCCCTCTAGATTAGCCCCTTTCCTAGTCTCTTAGCCCCCCCTCTTCCCTTCCTAGTGGAGTTTAGTCCCCCATACTCTTTTATCGTGGTTGGTCTACATGCAATGATGTATTTTATTAATGATATGAGTATTTACGTATATAAAAATAGGCTCACTGGCCTTTAGCATCTAGGCGCTCCAGGCTAATAATTACATAAGCCTTCTGGCCTATAATAACATGGCTCACCAGCCTATAAAACATATTTACATTCACAATTACAACTGGGGATCGGTCTTGTGATATTACAATCCCCTCCCCTTATTTATGCACTGTCCTTAGTGCATTATATACCATGTACAATTCAAAAATTCTTCAAAAATATCCAAGATTTAGCTATTGGAAGCTTGTTATCCACCTGGTGCTCTGCTTTCAAGCACCATTTCTTGTATTCATACTGTAGCTGGAACTCATTTTCTCTATTCCATAGAGCTGCTTTAGGAAATAATTCATCTTATTGTTCCATTTGACACACCCTCATTATGAAATCTACCATGCCATAAGCACTCCTGAGTTGCCTCTTCCTTGTTGCACTCACCCTTCTAGGCTCAGTTATCCCTTCACTGCTACACAGTCCTTCAATGATCCATCTTGCCAAGGATTTCACACACAAGGAGAGCACCAACTCATTATTAGAACCCCACCAAGGTTCTGAATTTTAAGAGCTCCAGTGTCTCCAACTGTAGTTGTTCTTCCCAAACATTCCAACTTTAATCAATATTATCTCATCTGCATCACACACAGACAATTATCATGAGAGAACATAAAACAAATTCATTTAGAAACTCAAAATGATTTCATAAGGAATTCAACTTTTCCCCAAAATGTGAAATTCTATCTCATAATTTTTCATGGCTGTTGCAATAGTAGGATGAAGTCTTCCTTATGGATTTCAGCAAGAACCATACTGAATACCATTTTCCCTGCAATGCTTCCATCTTTCATTCAGCCAACAGATTGTCAGTATTTCCTGTACATCATACTTTCATTGCAATATGTACCAAAACCTTACGAAGTGATCTTAGAATTGTCTACACCTAGCAATTCAATCACAACTACCAAACAATTTATTAAATAGAATGAATTATCATCCTATGCATGTGCCTATTCACAATTAATATCAGTAAGTTCATTACTTCATTTTATGAACAAAAAATTTCCTGTAGTTAATTCTCATGTGACTACTTGACTTGCAACTTTCCTGTTGCAATGTCTAACAACTCATGAAATGTTATCAACTCCATGAGTTGGTAACATTTCAGCCATTAGTATAATTATTTCCATTCAATAACATATATGCATGCACTCACAAAACACATTCAACAAATGCATTTAAGTATACAATTCTATCATGTATGAGTGCAACTCTACCACTTACTATGCATGAGTGCAACTCTCAATGCATATCTATTCAATGCACCTTTGCATTGATTTTCAGAATGCTCTCTATCTAAGTCACGTATCTCACCATCGATAAATTGGAGATCTGGCCAATGCCTTGACACATTCTCCATACACTTCGTATTGTCTTCTCAATTATTTGGATGCATTCCTTTTCGACCCAAACACTACACCAATAATATAATTATGTGGTGTTCATTAGTGTTAGCAAAACGGTTGCAATCCAAGTATTATTTAAAGGTAGGAAGTTCATTGGATATTTGTGTGGTACGTATCCTTTCCATATCCATACCTTGCCATAACCAACCATGTCATGGTCTCATACATGACTAGCTTTCCTGGCATCCATTCCTATAAAAGGTTCTTATCTTTTATTTCTTTGGTTATTACCTTATAACCAAATTAACATGACATGCTACTATGTCAGTGTGTGCATTCAAAAGCTAAGAATATTTGATAATTATTACAAGCCTCCAGCCTTTACCACACCTAGTGGTATCTTATTCCTGTTAATGCATTTAAATAATACCATACTGTGATTTATAAAAAATTCTATCTGGGGAAATTCTTACCTAAATTTCCCTTCGACAATTATGCAACATAATTTCAAGAGAAATACTTACCTGCATATCTTCCATTAAATGAATTTCATGCTACCTAGTTTGTTGATAACAATAGAAGATCCCATGCCTCTTTTACCATTCTTATAATCAACACTTCAACTTTTTGTTTCCTCCTTCCATATGCAACAACATCAGTAGAAACACTTGCAAACATGCAAGAATTCTCTCTTTCCGTGTATGGCTGTCCAACAAGCCATAACATAATTGTTGCTACAGTAATTTCAACAACCTCTTTCTCCCTGTATCACTTTTCCTTGCTGATCCCAGAAGTCTTCAATTCTTCCTGGTTTCTTGAATCTTCTTGTGCTCTCACTGTAATCACTGTACATGATTATTTCTGAACTGAGCACTTTCTATCCAAATCAATCTTGGCTATTTTTTCATTTCCAGCCAAATACTATGTTGATATTAACCTTTAGTATCCATTTATTTCCTGGATCCATCTAACCCAACTCATACTTGGACGAATTATAATTCCAATCATGTTGTCTTATAGACTTTGGATCTTCAACATCCATTTACTTTTTGGGACTGAACTACTTCAGCCCTTTCCTGACTGAATACTTTAGTACTTGAGGTTTCTTACACCCTTCTCTTCTCTTTTCTTAGCCAACTAGACTCAAACTTGACTTGCATAGCCAATCTCTAGCATTCTATAAAAATGCACATATGCCTCCTTCGCCAACTGCATAGAATTAACTGGAAGTAATTATCATTTCTTTTAATTTATCATCATAATTTTCAATGATACTTCCAACCTCTGGGAATGTCACTCATGGATCTATTCCAATTGATATGGATTCTTGTTAGGCACCATCTCTTTTTTTAATTCAAACCCATTCATAGAACCATTTTTTTCTTCATGGTTCCTTATTGATTTCTCTTTAGAAATTAATTTCACTTTTAAGATATTCTTGACTTGATATCTCCATTCTATTGTTGAAATACCTTCAACACTTTTGGAATGCATCAACAATCCTCTACTCTTTTTTTTGTCCCTCATGGAGTGCTGTCATGCATCCCTATTAGCTTGATATCTACCTCATGATTTCTTCTTCCATTATCTTAAGATGTTTAAGGACTTGATTCCATCCTGGAATATTTCCTTGTCTACCTTTCATACTTGCAACCATATATTATGTTGATATTAATTTTCAGCATTCCACTATTACTTGGTTCTCTCCGATCCAACTCCTACATGACCAAATTAATTTTCTGGTCATTGTCTTCTGAGTAACCTTGGATATTTAACACCAATTTCTTTCTTGAAGCAATTGATTTAGCCTTTCCTTGACTGATCATATCAACACTTGGATTTTATTAATGAACCATTACTTCCTCTTGTCTTGACCCATCTGATTTTCAAACGGACATGCATAATCAACTTCTATCATGCCATATTTGATGCCCTTCATACCATGCTTCCACTATGCACTCTGATAGCATTAATGGAGGTGATACCTCCAAACTGTAGGACTGATCCTTTGAGATGTTACATCTTATCTCCAATATACTCATTGTTTCTGTTTATCAAAAAAAATATCAATTTGACCCATCAATCTTTTAGAGAAGATATGCCCACACTCTACTTTCTTATCTGTACATTGGAATACTTTAGAGTGAAGGTATTTTCATTACT
Source organism: Picea glauca (assembly GCA_000966675.3). Classification (NCBI taxonomy): domain Eukaryota; kingdom Viridiplantae; phylum Streptophyta; class Pinopsida; order Pinales; family Pinaceae; genus Picea; species Picea glauca. Next base: position 287,799 of record JZKD02S0053738.1, on the reverse strand, counting down.
TCATTCACTAAATTGGATACTCTTATACCCAAATTCCATTGATCACTCTGATTAACATGAGTGGATTTCTTGTTGTGGATTTCCAAAACTTTATGGATGCACCTAGATTCATATCTTAACATTCTTCAGTCTTGAACTTTGATCATCTTGTGGGATATTCATGACATAACATTATGTCCTCAAGTTCCTCAACTCCTTCTTGATACCAGGTCCAAACTCTTTTATATTCTATAAAACAATCCTTCCTTATTCCCATGCTTTGCATCTCCATATGAACCTAGGGTACATGCATTATCATGTATTGTAGATGGATTTTCCTACCTAGCATTCACATTTTGATGTGCAAAATTATTAGTCGTAGTGTTTTCCCCAAACAAGAATTTCATTAGGGTTTTCCATGTTTCTTATTGTACCCAACATCGGATCCAATAAATTATTAAAGATCCCAAATGTACAATGAAGAGTTGTCTCTTCCCTTCTTTCTTCTATATGTAGACATCTCTAGCACTTTTATGTTTTAATTGTGACCATAACTTCAAAAACAGGGATACAACAAAATTTGTTAGCTAGAACCACAATATACAATTTTGGGTGACATATGCACAATTTTCCCTTTTAGCTCATGTAGTCAGATTCCACTTCAATCATATGTGACTGAAACTCATCTTGCTTGCTGTCCAGGGCTACATAGATCCTAGGTACATTTATGCCCATGTCCTCCACTATTTTATCTTGCTGTACACTGTGAGCAGTCCTCACTTTTTCACCCCTGAGAGAACAATATCTAAACATATGATCTTCCCCACAACCCCAACATTTAATAGGTAGTTGTCTTGGTCTTTGCCCCCCTGTCTTAATCATTTTGGGTTCCATAAAGCATCATGACTCTTTCTTCTAATTTTTTTTCCTAAAAATTGTATTCCTAGGTCAATTTTCCGAGTGAGTAGTTATATTATACTTTTCAAGATCTTTCCAACGCCTACTTCCATGCTCAATGCTAAGTTTTGAGAAGAAAGTTATGAATGTTTGAAAATTATGCTTCCTGGGAGGTAATCCCTGTATAATTGTTCTCCTTATTTAGAGCCCAATTAGCTCTTGGACCCCTGATGGATCCTCTCATCAGTACACATGCATTCTTTACTTCTTTAGGTGAAGGTTCGTACAATTTAGAACCCTACATACTCCTTCTTTAAGTGCTTTTCTTTCATCAAAATCATTTTAAGAAATTATCCCCCTTTATTTCGGCCCCCAATTGCATACGACCATGGGATATGACCAAGTGCTAGCTGATAGGTGATTATATGGAGATTTGGGACTACGAGGCTCCAAAACTTTAGTCTTCAAAGGTTTCTCTTTGAATATAATTTACTTCCTCTGATTGTCGAATCGACAAATTACTAAACAAGTTATTTTTCTAATCTTTGGGGCTCCGAGACTTAAAAAATTTAGGCTTGGGAGGTTATGTCTATACCACAAAACCTTTTCTATGAATTCCAAAGTGGCGAAACCTCCCCCCAAACAATGATTCTTCGGAGTTTCAGAATTCGGACGCTCCGGAGTTTCAGGCTTCAGAGGTTCTTACAACAACCTACACAATTTTTCCCGAATACTGAACTTCTGAACTTCCAAACTTCCAGGGTCCACTTAGTACTGTGCACCAGGAGTGCTACGTGTCAACAATATGGTGGTGACATGGGGCCCCACTGACGAGCAACATGTGTCAAGTCACAATTGGTACAAAAATCCTGTCAAAAGCACGAATCAGGTTGACGCGTGGCAGGTGTAAAGTGGGTCCATGTCACCTTAGGTGACGTCGTCATGCGACGTCACATCCAACGCTTCGGGACTTTGTAACTTTGGGCTTCGAAGGATTTCACAACAAAACACTTCAAAACTCCTGAACCCTCGCTCTCCAGACCCTTACTACTTCAGTTCTCTGGAGCTTCATTACTTTAGAAGATTTCACACTAACCTACTTTATAACTCCTGAACAAGTGCTCTTCGAACTTTGAGACTTTGGGGCTATGGGAATTTAGAACTTTGGGCTTCAGAGGATTTTGCTGCCGAACACCACCCCACCCCCGAATTGCCAAACACCAAAATTCTAAACACTTTCTTATCTACGGACACGTGTCCCCGAATATGAACGGTCCCAATTGGTTCTGGACTTCCGGGAAGTCTCCACTCCGTGAAACCACAACCAAATTTCCTTAGAGTGTTGAACTATCAAACCACTTAGGGATCCAATGAATTGCCTTCACCCAAATGATCTACGATGTATATTCACTTCGGGGCTTCGGAGCTTCGAGGATTTTGCCTCCCTTCTTTCAAGGACTTAAAATTGTCGAAGCAACGAAGTATGAATCACTAGAGGGGTTAATCATCATGATCCTCTCCTAGATATGATGACTGTGAAGGATTTGGTCCCTTCCCATGCAGATCCCATGACCACTGTGGTTTCCTGAATTGCTACACCTCATTAGCTTTCAAACACAGTTAAGGTGTTCTCTCAATGCCCTATTGGCACCAATGGACGTTCTGAAACTCAAAGTTTTTCCTAATTCGACAAAAATTCTCTCTGAACTCTTGCTTCAATTTCCACTTACACGGCCCATCCAGGCTCAATGTTGAAAACTAAGGATCTGGTACCAATTTGTAACATCCCCAGCCTTAAACCTACTGGGCTATGCCACACTTAAAATCTTGCGAAACTTAATACATTGTAACATACCCGACCTTCCACGCCGACCATGTCAACTCCATAAAAACAACAATACCATCTGTATATATATAAAACTTAAAGCAGACAAACATATTCTACAACCACAAAGATTCATGCGGAAATAACAATAAAATATACATGCAATGTACACAGAAAAAACCCATAAGTATAAACACATGTATAAATACACAACATGTAAATTAATACACAATTGATACTTATATTTTATTGAAGACCACCAACTACATGCAGATCTTCCACGATCCTCCCAAACTTAGACCACGTTGCTCAGAACTCTCAATAGTGGGTCACCCCTGAGCTAGGACTAAAATCCCCTCGGGTAAAGAGATTCCTAGGCTAGGCTGAGACAATACAGACAACATGAAGAATTTCTTCCCAGGAGCCAATTCAAACTACCAACCTACAGTCTCCCATTCCCCACATGCATGTCCCACCCCAAGAAGTGTGCCCCTTCTTTGCTTAGCAGTCCTTCGACTACCCCACTTCCCTTCTAGGGCTTCAACAATAGGTCGGACATGAAGTCTCATAGCACTGTAGTTGTAGTTGGGATCCATTAGGAAATCACTTTACCAACAATTCTCTCACATGGAGAGAGTTTCTCATGGGCTTGACAACATGCCTCTTCAATCCACGGGCCTGACAACCCACCTCCTCAATCCAACTGTTAATTCAACCAGGTACAGGTGATGGAAACAATGGCTCTCAAGTAAGGAACATGTGATGGAAATGACAACCTTCGGGTAAGGAACATGAACTGCTAGTGACATGAAGATACAGGTGTACTGCCCATCCCAGCAAGGATACAGTTTACTGCTGATCACAGGAAAGTACAAGGTCTGGATGTAGAAGTGCATGCAGGCTTCAACGGTAAAACTGATGGCGAAAATGGATCATGGAGAGCATGGTTGAATGCATGAATGGCAAGAATTGCGAATGGAAGAATGGATGGATCATTCACTATGACCACGCTCTTTGTATGCATGTCCCAAATTGGACACTTGTCTCCATGAAGCTGCATGAGCTCCACTTGTAATTCTTTCCCTTCCCACATGAACTTAGGATAACATAGGTTATGTCTAACCTTATTCTTTAGGAATAATATTATATTATTCCCTTAGAGATAATCCCTCTAGCTTATTGTTGGCCCTTGACCAAGTTTTGGGAGATTATTGGTCATGTTGACCTATTTTGGGACTTCGATAGCCTGCCAAATTAGGAGCACAAGACGAAGTGGAGATCACGGGATCTCGGACCACTTTTGGGTCCTTTTTGGGTTTTTGGGATTATGTAATGGGATTGGGATGTCGACCCGTGGGTTTACCCGCTCTTAGGCCTATTTTGTAATGTATAAATAGATATCTAGGAAATGTGAGAAAACGAGATCGATCGACATCTATGTGATGTATGCTAAGTGAAATTGTGGTTTGTAAGTGCTTTGTGCATGACTGTAAGGGAATTGCAGAGCTAAGTGCAAGTAGTTTTGTGCTATAACACAAGGAAGACAGATCTAGCATGCTGTGCATATCTTATGTCCTATGCAGAGAAGGGTTCGATGGATCTGTGCATGTAACCTATTGAAGAAGCTAATAAGAAGAAGAGTTGGTGGACGCAGCCCCAGTGTGGGGGTGAACCACATAAACACTGTGTTGTCTTTCTTTGTCCTTATCTTAATGCATTTATGTCTTCTTTTTCTAATTGCTTTGAGATGATTAGATAGATCTGCTTATGATTAGTACTAATGATATGTGAGAATGCTAGATCTGATATATATGAATATGCTCAGTTCTTGATCTACCCAATCTGATCTATGTTACCTATGCTAAGTGCTTGAATACGTTAGATCTGTGTGAATGTTGCGAAGCCCTATTTTATCAGTGAAGTGGATATTGATTGCATATTGAGGGTTTGACGGTGCCAAGTGCTCTATTAAGCCTTATAATCACATATCTGTGTCCCAGCTAAGGTTTCAGACACTTGAGTCTCGCAACCGTGCCTGCCTCTACCTCGGGTGAGACTTCATTTGCTTCTCAGGTGTTGCCGAAAGGGCCGATAGTTAGGGTTTTGTTGGTGCGCTGAACCCTGGGTCTGACCTTGTGCCAACAAATGGTTCCATTGCTAGGACCTGAAACTGTAATTGCTAGGAACTAAGGAAGAAGAATCTTTGTGCAAAGATACGACCTGAAATTGTGAAAGCTCTGTGCATAGATCTGTTTCCCTAGTATGCAACATTTTATTTAACCTGTGAAGCTTTGTGCTAAGAAAAGAGGCCATATCTGAAGAAAGGAAGTCGGATCTGAAGAAAAAAGGTCATATCTGAAGGAAAGAGGTAAGATATGTAAGCTCTGTGCTTTGGTAAAGGTAAGAATAGTGAAAAGTTTTAGATCTGAAAGCTTTGTGCTCTGTAAAGTAAGATTAGTGAAATTTTTTGTTTCTAGAGAATGGATCTAGGTATGTTTGATATATTCTCTCCTAGATTGAAAAATAGGATGCTGATAGATGAAAGAAGGTTTGATGTGAGTAGATATGATAAGAATAATGAAAAATATGTTATACCTATGCATCGAAATAATGTTTGTACTAACAAATGGATGCAGGATCCTAGAAAGAATTTGTTGCAGGTTAGCTCCTATGATCCTAGCGCATAGTACAAAAGAAGTTGAGGATCATTTAAAAGAAAGAGAGGATTAACCCTCTATTAAAGTTGCAGGAAACCAAGACATCTTGCTAAGGAATGCCCTAGGAAAAGACCTAGTTGTCTTTGTTGCAAGGCCATGGATCATGAAGTATTGGATTTCCCTAGAATGATTGTTAATCTTGAAAGAATGAATCTGACTCAAGAAAACCCTAAGGCAGATCCAGAAATAGCAGAACCCCAGAAAGAATCAGAGAAAGTATTTCTCTAGATGAAAGAAACCCTAATGGATCACCGACATGTTAGCTTATCAGAGATCTTCAAAGAGAAAGAATGCCTTGAAGAAAGAATGGGAGACTTCGACATTGACTGTGTTCTGGATGAGGAAACAAAGGTGAATATCATGACAGAGAGAACTTGGGAAGCTATAGGGAGGCTTGCTATGATCCCTTCACTAGGAGGAATAGGGTTATTCAAAGGAAAACTGATAAGCCTATGTGGAAAGCTCACTCATATATCTATGAATGCAAATGGAACTTCGACAGAAGAAGATTTTGAGATTATTAAATTTATTGAGGAAAACGCCCCATTTACCATGTTACTAGGAAAACCTTGGATTGATAGAGATAAAGCCAGACGAAAGGAAGAAGAATAAGTTTTTGAACAGTAGAAACAAGAGATAAAAGATTTCATGACCAGAAGAATCACACAGTTGATTGAAGAATAGGAGAACAAATCGAAGCTACTTAACGCCAGAGACCCATATGTAGAAGCTATAAGACCATTAGGAGACTCACATAAGACTGAAGCATCTATGCCAGATAAAGAAGAGGCATTAACTCTGAATCGTAGGAATGAATCTCAACAACGCGAAGTGACTATGTCCAAAGAAGATAAGAATTAGAATGGAAAAAGGACCACTGAGACGAAACTCACTGGAAAGAAGGCTAGAAAGATAAGTAAGAAGAGGGCTAAGTTACAAAATATTCCAGAGGGAACTTCGCAGATGGAAAAATTGCAGAATTGGAGCTTCGCCAAGATATCAAAACAATGACATATGCCACTTCACCATGGCGAAGAAATATAGCCGTTGGGGACGATATAACCGTTCGACTGGTGCTCCGAATGGGTAGAAAAGAAATTATGCTTTGCCACCAGACCATTGGACTGCACCATAATGGACTGAATAGAGTTAATGAGGGCCCCATACCCATTGTAAGAGACCCGTTTCCGAGTTACCTAATAATCCCATCGTGCCATGCATTAAGAACACTTTTTGCTAATTGAGAATTCGAGCCCACAGACTAAGCTCAGTTTGCAGAATGATCATTGCATTGTTACCGTTGATTCGATTGCAGTGTCTAAGTTAATATTGAACCCGATCTAGCTAACCCTGAGAGTGTATGTCGGATGAGCTCAGCGCCGTAGAGAAAGTTGTTGAGGAAGTTTTGATTGACCTAATGACTGGACAAGTCATGTCAAAGAGAGGATTATACACAGGTGTACAGGCGTCATCCACAAGAACAATGCAATCATCTCCATCAACTGCTCAAGCTGGACCATCCCGACAGTCGAATGAGAAATGAACCAAGCACAAGGATGATCTTGCGAACTCTAAACTGATCCTGAGAATCCTACCTATCTATATTCCACCCCTGAGTGGCACAGTGAATCGAGACAGTGTGCCTAGAGACTTTGAGTACCCTTTGGTCATAGCGTACCTCCCGAAAGGAATACGCACAGTTTGCACAAATCAAGATAAGATTGAAGCGTTTAAGTTTAGTGACTTCAACCTCAGCAATAGGAAGGTCTACAACATGCTCTCCCCGCATAAGTACCTGACCAGAAAGAAAGGAAATAATTTGAAGATCGTCCCTCAATCATGGACCCATAACCTCACGTAGTTCACACTGCTCAATGTCATGAAGATTCCTCACTTCGGACGATGCCAGGAGGTGAATGCATGTGTGAAGTTGCTGCTATCTTGTTACCATGGTGGTTAATTGTGGTTGAAATACCGTATAATAGTGGATCTGAAGTTGATCAATCGGATCACGGGATTAAGTATGCAAGGCCCTGACCCATAGGATTTTTACCTTGGAAAAATCACGGACAGAGCACTAGCGCAGAAGATCAAATAAATATATGGTGATGTCAAGAAAGGAATGTGAGGCTACAAGGTGGCCTCTATCCATAGTGGCGCAATTCACCTTGCCTGTCAATTGATCGCAATAAATTTAGTACGCAAGAATTGACCTACCCAAGTCACTGGTTTCGTAGTGGACCTCGCAGGAAAGTGCGCAGAGGGTCTTCAAATGAATTGGGAAAAGTACATGGTGAACCAATTAGAACTTGACTGCAGAGAAGCACAAGACCAAGGCTATGACTTCCACTATAGTTGGCTTTTGATCTTGATCGCATTCGTCGCATGGGAGATGCCAGAAGGTGCGACCTTCCCGGACATCGAGCCTTTTGAACCCCTGGACGTGAAATTCAGTACACTGTGGTACTCGAGCAATATGGAAAAACAATGGTAGTCAAATGTTGTTTTCCATACATACTACAATCAGCTGAAGGTAGCCATCCATTCTGAACTGTGCATTACTCCAAATACTCTACACCGGTTCCGACCCTTGATGAAGTTCAATGTTGATCGACATTTTATTTGCATCACAACGCGTGCCAATGGACATAAGCAACAACTACAGTCATATTACAAGTTGACAGAAGAAGACATCGAAGAAATCACTAAGGAATGGTCGACAGACCTCCTCATTCCATCAAACCCTGCGGATATATCCAACATAGAAAGCCCAGAAATTGCGCCAGATACACCAGGACCTAGCAAGACAAATAAGACTGAAGAAGTTCAGAAAGTAGACAATGCATCTATAAAGACTGCTTCCATCTAATTGGAGGAAGGAGGTGATGGCGAAGAGGTAGAAGGAACAAAAACTAATCAGAAGAAAGGCGAGGCCACACCATCTAGGGACGAAGAAGACCCCTCAAAGAAAAGGAAGGTTTCCCCCTCGAAGCCTTCCTCTTAGAAGAAACCGAAGTCGACTGTGACCAAGATGCAGACTACACTCACTTCGGATGATTTTAATTTCATCATAGCAGCCCTGAATGATGATATTAGAAAAACAAGAATCTAAGTAGGAGGCGATGTACAATAGAATTGAGATCGAGCTCCAAGGAGTGCAATAGGCACTACAGTCTAACCGCAGAGTCTCCTCTACACCTCTATCATTGGGAACACTAGAATTGGGAGATGAGCCAACTCAACTCCATTGAATCGCTGATACAATCGAATCTCACCTTTGATGAGCACATGAGGAAACAACGCAATCCACCCAGGATTTGAAACAGGTACATGGATTCCTTGTAGAGAAACGCAGTGCTGCAGAACGAGAAAATATTTCTCTCCAAGCGAAGTGGGATGAAGAAAAATCCCAGCTACAACAAGGGAAGGAACAGTTTCTCGCAGAGCAACTTGAAACAAAGGAAGTGGTCAACATAGCACTTCTCTCTGTGACAGTCATAGAAGTAAAGTTAGAAGAGAGAGTTCTATAGTGGGTGGTGCAACTTGAAGAAGTAATCCAAAAGCTCTAGTAGCGCATTGCAGATCTAGAGCTCCGTGCAGTACCTGAAACTCCACAGGAGATAAGAGATCAAAGAGAAACAACTGCCCACAACGCAGTTGATAGACTAAAATCTCTTGCCCTGGACTGAAATAAGTTGAGTAACCGAAGTTCCCAGACATATGAGAACCTCACCAAAAATCTAGAGTTACAAGCATTAGAGTCTGAACTCACAGAAGCAAAGAAGCACGCAAACACACTACAGGTGCAACTGAAAGCCCTGTCACCTGTAGAAAGAATGAAGTGGTCTCAAGAGTAACACACCACCCAACAACAGATCCATACGATTCAAAATAAAGTTATGGAAGTAACTCAACGACTTCAACCAATGCAAGAGAAGGCATGCCAACTGTTCACAGAAGTTGAAAGCCAAGGAGTAGAGATAGAACAGGTTGTCATCGCAGCAGAACATCACCTAGAAGGGCTAGTGAATGACGCAGTGATCCAGGAGTTCACCGAGCAAGAGGCTGTAGCACAACAACAGGTCGAAGTAGCTTGAGCCAAGATCGAGGCGTTCAAGGCATAATTGATCAGACCAGAATGACTCGGGACGAGTCGCAGGTGAGTGTTGGAGGCCTATTGGCACATGACCAAGTTTTGGGAGATTATTGGTCATGTTGACCTCTTTTGGGACTTCCGTAGCCTATCGAAGGAGGAGCGCAAGACGAAGTGGAGATCACGGGATCTCAACCCACTTTTGGGTCCTTTTTGGGTTTTTGGGATTATGTAATGGGATTGGGATGTCGGCCTGTGGGTTTACCCGCGCTTAGGCCTATCTTGTAATGTATAAATACATATCTAGGAAATGTGAAAAAAGGGGATCGATCGACATCTATGTGATGTATGCGAAGTGAAATTGTGCTTTGCAAGTGCTTTGTGCATGACTATAAGGGACTTGCAGAGCTAAGTGCAAGTAGTTTTGTGTTGTAACACAAGGAATAAGGATCCAACGAGATGCATATATCTTCTTTCCTATGCAGAGAAGGGTTCGATGGCTTTGTGCATGTAACCCATTGAAGAAGCCAATAAGAAGAAGAGTTGGTAGACGTAGCCACAGGGTGGGGGTGAACCACGTAAACACTGTGTTGTCTTGCTTTGTGCTTATCTTAATGCGTTTATGTCTTATTTTTCTAAGTGCTTTGAGATGATTAGATAGATCTGCTTATGCCTAGTGCTAATGATATGTGAGAATGTTGGATCTGATATATATGAATATGCTCAGTGCTTGATCTACCCGATCTGATCTATGTTACGTATGCTAAGTTCTTGAATATGTTAGATCTGTGTGAATGTTGCGAAGCCTTGTTTTATCAACGAAGTGGATATTGATTGCATATTGAGGGTATGACGGTGTCAAGTACTCTATTAATCCTTAGAATCATAGATCTGTGTCCCAGCTAAGGTTGTAGACACTTGAGTATCGCAACCACGCCTGCCTCTACCTCGGGTGAGACTTCATCTGCTTAGCAGGTGTTGTTGAAAGGGCCGATAGTTAGGTTTTTGTTGGTGCATTGTTGTAGTGCTGAACCCTGGGTCTGCCCCTGTGCCAACACTTATCCCCTTTCCTAGGCTCTTAGCCCCCCTTTCCCTTCCTAGTGGAGTTTAGTCCTCCATACTCTTTTATCGTGGTTGGTATACACACAACAATGTATTTTATTAATGATATGAGTATTTACATATATAAAAATAGGCTCACTAGCCTTTACCATCTAGGCTCTCCGGCCTAATAATCACATAAGCCTTCTAGCCTATAATAACCTGGCTCACCAGCCTACAAAACATATTTACATTGACAATTACAACTGGGGCTTGGTCTTGGGATATTACATAGAAGGTAGGGGTCATGGCATATAATTAATGAATCAATGATCGAGATTGCATTTGATTTCAATATTGATGACTGAGATTCATTTACATGTTGAGATCTTTTTTGAGTTTGGAAAATTTTGGCAAAGTCTAAACAAAGTTAGTTCGTCAAAGAAAATCATTGATTGTTGATGGAGTTTAGAGTTCAAAAAAATTTGGCAAGTTTGGGGAATCACTACCAAGATCACATTTTATTTTGAGATCGACGACCCAGATTCATCCTAGATTGGCCAAAAACTTCTAATTTTTCGGAGTTCGACAAATTGTTTTGAAGTCCAAACAAAAGTTAAAAGAAAAACATTGATCCCTGACGAAGTTTTCGGGGTTCAATGAATTTAACGAGGTTTGAACAAAATATAGTTCAAGGAAATCATTGACCACTGATGGAGCGATTAGGGTTCAACAAAATTATATAATTAACCTTTTTGGAAAATTTTCGATGAAGAGAATTGATGATAGAGCGATCGGAGTTTGGAGAAATTTTATAAAATAACCTTTTTGAAAATTGTCGATTGTGAATGGAGTAATCAAAGTTCAGTGAAATCTTATGAAGTGACCTTTTACTAAAATCAGTACCAATGCAAAGGAAATGGCCGATGAAGGATTTAAGTGATTATTGAAGGAAGGGAAAAAGGAAATAAAGGAAAAGAAGGAGAAGAAGAGAAAGGAGGAGAAGGAGAAGAGGAGAAAGGAAGAGAAGAGGAGAAAGAGGAGGAGGAAAGGGAAGGAGAAAATAAAAAAGTTTACAAAAAATGAGTATGGAGCCAAAAAATTGTTTGGGCCATAACATGGGAATTTTAACTCAGATTTAGATGAAATTTAAGGGGTGTGCCTGCAATAATGAGGGCTACAAGAATTCCAGTGAGGGCTATTGGCTAATTCTGCTTAAATTGCATGAAAAATGCAAATTAATGGTTTTTAAATATCTAGGTCTTGCTCAACAATCATAGCCCAAATGAAGGTCAAATTTTTATAGGGAGTCAAAAAAGAAGGCATGAAGATACCCATTTGGGATCATGGAAAAAATCAAAAGGGTTTGGTATGGGGATACTCAACCATGGCAAAATCCACTATTCCCGGGCGCATTTTGGGGATTTTTGAAAACTTCAGAGGAGGAAAAGGGACCCTAGATCTCCAATACATAAAATTTATTTAGTTGAAATTTGTTCTACATATTGATCCAGGTAAATTTGTCTTGATGGAATTTTTCCCAATTTTTCTATGTTTGGGAGATAGCCAGTTTTGGCTAAAATTTTAAGTCTGGAGAAAATGTAAAAACACAAAGTTGTCAATTCTGGATTTATACAAAATTTGACCAGAGCATCAGATTCCAAATATGAAAGTTGCTATGTATTCCCAATCATAAATTCTGTTTTCACTTGATATATATATTTTTTCTGATTCTTGACCGATTTTCTTCTATAGGTGGCAGAAAAGGGTCTCTAAAATTGTTTTTTGCAGCAGTGAAAACATATCACAAATGAGTAGAAATTGCAAACTTTAGAAGGTTGTAACTCTTAGCTCAGAAACCAGAGTGAGACATGAGTATAGTCATTGTAAAGATAATTTAAGGGATAATTCATTCAAATGATCACACTTTGATTTCAATGCATCCACACTACTCATACCATCATTTGAAGAATGACTTGTAACCTAATTGACAAAATGTTTTAAATATGCATAATTTTAACAACAATTGTTGCATGCACGTTTTTTGCAGAATTATAGGTACAAGAAAAATGGAATTGATTCATACACGAGGAATAGATATATGGAGGATTCCCAAGGATATTACAACCATAAGGATAAGGTCAAAGGTTTATATGGAGGATTCCCAAGGATCTTATAGCCATGAGGACAAGGTCAAAGGTTTACATGTTAGCATAGGAAATGTAGAGACTGAGTCCAATGGACATAGAGGTATAGTGGAACTAGTGGAGTTGGTTGAGACTATGAGAAGCTTGCATAAGGAAGTTATTGGCACGCAATGGGAAGACCCAAGGTTAATCATCAATATACCAACAAAACCCTTAGACACCAGCCATTTCGACATCACCTGGAAGCAAGTGAAGTCTCACCCGAGGCATCTAAAGGGGCTGCATGAACCAAGGTTCTATGGTGATGAGGGGAAGTGAGGCATTCAAAATGTCTTTTCTGATCCAGATGGATTTCGGTGGCCTCCCACCTATTGCAACTGGTTCATTTTGGTAGTTTTTCAGTTTGGCATATTTTTTCCTAGTTTTTGGGTTTGTGACGTTTGGGGCCGTTTTGAGGCCCTAAACAACGTTTTTAGGGCTCGCCACAGTCAAATTGTAATCAGAGTCAGAGTCTAATAGCAACATGTGTAGTCCTCAGATAGAAATTTCCAACGGGATATTGTGTGCCTAAAACGAATATCGTATGCAAAAGTTATGACCCCGAGAAGTTGATGTACTAGCTTACCCAAACGGGGCCCACATGAATTTTGGTGCTTCATCTCCTAGGGTTAGGTTTTTGGATTTATAGGGTTTTGGAATTCATGTTTATTGTAAAAAAGGCCTTCATATCCTCATTGTAATGATCTTCTTGTGAATGAGCGCAACCGTCACATCTCTTCTCAAAGATAAGCCTCCACCATTCCAACAAACTTGTTTTCCACTACATTTTATAGTTTCATCTTATTTCCTTATCGAATAGAAACTAGTTTTACTGTGTCTCTATTATTCTGTGTTAAACATATGTTAATAATTGATATTCATTTTGTTCTGCTCATTAAATCTAGAATAGTGGTATCAAAGTGTGATGCTCCTTGTCATTCTTAATGCATGTCCCCAACGAGGTCAGGGTAGAAAGAATTGGGTCTCGAGCTTGTTTCTCTTGAGGAAAAAAGATCTTGCACACCCAAGTGACCTCTCATGGTGGAATAAAAGAAAGATGATGAGATATGAGATCCTTTCAAAATGTTTCTTGAGGAAGCTTTCACAAAAGAGAGGAACAAAATGATGGAGAGTTTTTGTGCAAATCCTCCGGCGGCTACCGACAGACGACACATCTTCCTCGAGAGGAAGTGCCTCCCCCTTCAAGGTACAAATCATCTTTGATATTCCTATATTCGAAGGTTAGATAGATGCATATGATGCAGATAAATGGTTGAATCTACTAGAAGGGTATTTTTCTGTCCATAACTTTTCAAATAGAGAAAAAATTACTTTTGCGCTCCTCAAAGCTGTTCCCCATGTCAAATATTGGTGGGAAACCTTCTGTGAGAAAAAGGAAAAAGAGGAACCCTCATTATTTACAGTCGTGGCCACCTGAGAATCCTTCAAGGATGCTATTAAGGAACAATACTACCTTGTCAGAAGTTATGATGACTTGGATACAAAATGGACCACACTGCGACAAGAAAGAGACCAAGCATTGACAGAGTTCACAAATACCTTCCATACCTTGTGCACCAAGATGGGTATCAAATATTCAGAGCGACATCTTTTGCTCAAGTATCGTGGTTCTCTGCATAGATACATCTAGATCGAAATGGAATTTTTGGACATCTCATCCTTGGGCACGGCCTATCGATATGCTGTCAAAATTGAGTAGAAGCTCAAACAACAGACAAGAAAATTTGGGCCTAGGAACCACGAACATCAAAAACCAAGAAAGGGTGGCCCCAACCAACATAACAAAGGAAAAAGAAAAGATGGATAGTATCAGGATAACTAGTCCAAGATGAAAGTAAAGAAGGACTTCATAAAGACAAATAAATATTCCAGGAAGTGGTGCGACTTCCATAAGAGCCCTTGGCATAACATTGCTGATTACCGCTCAAAGCAGTTGTTGGTGGCCGAAGTGAAAGCTTATGAATCAGATGCAGGTTCCAACTCTGAGTTAGAACCAGAAAGGGGAAGATGGATCATTGACACATAACCTAGTTCCACAGTTTCTACCACCAAGCTCCAGCCTGGTGAACCGAAAGAGCCAGAAGAAGGTGAGCGTCTTTTCCATTCATAGATGTGGGTAAAAGGCACCCTGCTGCACTTCATCATTGATAGGGGTAGCTAGAATATCCTCATCTTAGCATAGGTCATCAACAGATGACCCTACCGACAAAGCCACACCCGCAAACCTACACCATTGGATGGCTCTGCCAAGGAAGCGATCTCTATGTCAGCCAACCGTGCCGACTGTCATATGACATCAATCCCTTCAAAGATGAGGTATTGTGTGATGTGGTTCCTCTCGAAGTTTGTAATGTTCTTTTGGGACAAAATTATTTATGGAAATGTCATGTTGTATGTGATTCTAGGCCTCGTAGTGTTATTATTACTTTGAACAAGAAATTGTACAGGATACTCGAGGCAGTCCCACCTAGTGCTATTTCCTTGATCTATGCCAAGCAATGCAGGAAGGTCATCTCTCAGACCAGGAAATTTTTCTTCTTCGTGATTCGCTCTCAGAGTGAGAGAAAGATCGCAACCACATCCATGGCCTTTGCGACCGACCTCTCCACACAATAGAATAAAATGGATAAGATCATGGAATAATACTCAGATATCTTCTCCTCACCTACCGGGGTACCTCTGCACTGCTAGGTCAAGCATCCCATCGATCTAACCCCCGATGCACCACTACCCAATTGGATAGTCTACCGCTGCTCTCTGTTAGAAAATGAGGATATCAAGAGGTAGATCCAAGAACTGCTGCACAAGGGGCACATCCGTCTTATCTCATCACCTTGTGGGAGCCCAATCATGCTGGTGTAGAAGAAAGATGAGACTTGGCGACTCAACATTGATTACCAGGCCCTGAATAAAATCATAGTCTGAAACCAATACCTGCTTCCCCAAATCGATGACCTCCTTAATCAGCTCATGTGGGCCAAATACTTTAGTAATATTGATCTGAATTTTGGCTACCACTAGGTCCCAATAAAACAAACAAATGTATGGAAGACCGCCTTCAAGTCAAAAGAGGATCTTTTTGAATTTCTGGTCTTGCCCTTTGGTTTGACAAATGCCCAAAAAAATTTCATGAGGATGATGGATGATATTCTGTGACCTTTCACCAATAATTTTGTAGTGGTGTATCTGGATGACATCCTCATCTACAACAAGACTTGGGCGGAACACTTGCAACACATTCAACAAGTTCTACACACCCTGCGACAACAACAACTATATGCAAACTTGGAAAAATGCTCCTTCAACATGGATAGGGTCCATTACTTAATATACATCGTTGATCAACATGGTGTGCATGTGGATCCATCTAATATCCAAGTCATTCGTGATTGGCCAACCCACACCACACTCACTAAGCTTCATAGATTCTTGGGCCTTGCCAATTTCTATTGGAGGTTCGTATTGGGATTCTCTCATATCGCATGGGCCCTCAACCAAGTAACCAGGGGTGCTGGTAAAAAACAAAATTGTGTGGGGCCTGTCCCAACAACAAGCCTTTGATGATTTGAAGCATCACTTGTGCTCATCCCCAGTACTTTCATTACCGAACCTGGAAAATACCTTTGATATTGAGAAAAATGCTTCAAACTATGTTGTGGGCGTCATTCTCACTCAACATGGCCACCCCATGGCATATCATAGTGAGACACTATGAGATTATGTCCGTAAGTCCCCTACTTATGAAAGAGAAATGTACTCTATTGTGTAAGCCTGCCACCAGTGGAGAAATTACATTCTTGGGAAGGAGACAATCATCCACACTGATCATAAGCTGCTACAATTCATTCAAACCCAAGGAAAACTGTAGAATGATCGCCATCGGAAGTGGTCCACATACTTGCAGTAGTTCCACCTCAACATCAAGTATAAAACATGAAGTACCAACCGAGTTGTTGATTTCCTCATCAAACCTCCAGTCATGACACTCACCACGGTGCTAGACTCCTGCGGTGACGAGACCTATGGATGGCCCCACCTCTATGAGACAGACCTTGACTTCTCCACCACCTACCAAATGTTGGGTGCAAACTCAGTGGTCACTAATTTCCATCTTCAGGACGAGCTTTTGTACCATCTGGTCCATCTCTGCATTCCATCAAGGGAGCACACAAAGTTGATTTGGGAATCTCACTACAGTTAGGTGGCAGGGCACTTTGGCATCAAAAAGACAATGGCCATGCTGCAGAAACATTTTTACTGGACGAAACTTCGACAGGATGTTGGAAAGTATATTAGGTCCTGCACCGCCTATGCTATTTCCAAACCAATCACTAATAAATATGACTTGTACACCCCTCTTCCTACTCCCGATAGGCCTTGGGAATCCATCTCAATGGACTACATTTTGGGCCTTTCGTCCACCAAGAGGGGAAATGACTGTGTTTTTTTGGTTGTTGATTTCTTTTCCAAGATGGCGATTCTGATTGCCTGCAAGAAGAGAATCATAGTAGAGGCCACTGCCAAGCTCTTCTTTGAATGAGTTTGGGTACATTTTGGGATCTCACAAACCATTGTTTCAGATCAGGACAGTCAGTTCCTTATCACATTTTGGTCGAGCCTTTGGTCACTGCTGGACACCAAGCTCACCAAGTCCATTGCGTTCCACCCCCAGACAGATGGAAAAACAGAGGTCGTCAATCAGATGATCGTGCATATCTTGCACATGTACAATTCCAAGCACCCCTACACATGGGATGAGAGTCTTCCCTATGTCCAACACAACTGCAACCGAGCCCTGCATAGCTCCACTGGCCACAACCCCTTTCAGGTGGGGTTGGGATTCCAACCATTGGGCCCCATGGATGTTGCACTACCCCTCACAACCACCTTGACCGACTCGTCCCCTACTCCACCTGAAGCTGAAAAATACATTCGGTTCATTGAGCGGATCCAACACATCTGCCAACAGGTTTAGGATATTTTGTAGAAGTCCAATGCCAAGTACAAGCAATGCCATGATCAACACTAGGTGCGACAAAAGTTTGAAGTGGGCAAAAAATTTTGGTTGCACTTGCAGAAAGAACGCCTTACAAGGCCCCATCAGAAGCTTCACCCACTCCGTTATGGGCCATACACCATCACCAAGGCTGTGGGTGACAATGATTTTGAGCTCAACATTCCCCCTTTCCTTGGACTACACCTAGTATTTAACGTGGCTCTCCTTTGTCCATATTTCCCACCATTATTGGACACCTCAGAGATCACAGAGAAGTTGACACCAGCAGAGCTCAACCTTGACTGCATAAAAAATGCATCTAGTGATCATATTGTGGACACACAGGTCAAGGACACTTGACAACAAAGGATCCATTTTTATCGAGTTGCCAATGCAGGGCAACTTCTGCACCAAGGCAAGTGGCTCACGCGGGGCCAAATTTAGCAGAAATTTCCTTATCTAATGGGGGAACTCAATGCAATGGATACCATTGATTCCTAAGGGGGGGGGGGATTGATCCATATGGATTTTGGTGGCCTCCCACCTATTTCAACTGATTCATTTTGGCATCTTTCCAGTTTGACAGTTTTTTTCCTAATTTTTGAGTCCTTGACTTCCAGAGCCATTTTGAGGCCCTAAACAAGGTTTTTAGGGCTCACCATTGTGAGACTATAGTCTGAGTCAGATTCTGACGTCAACATGTGTATTCCTCAGATATAACTTTCCAATGGAATTTTGTGCACCTAAAACATAGATTGTATGCAAAAGTTATGACGCCGAGAAGTTGATGTATTAGCTTGCCCAAATGGGGCCCACATGACTTTTGGTGCTTCATCTCCCAGGTATAGGTTTTTGGATGTCCATGGTTTTGGAATTCATGTTTATTGTAAAAAATTCCTTCAAAGCCTCATTGTAATGATCTTCTTATGAATGAGCGCAACCATCACATCTCTTCTCAAAGATAAGATGCCACCATTCCAACAAGCTTGTTTTTCACTGCATTTTATAGTTTCAACTTATTTTCTTATTGAATAAAAACCAATTTCACTGTATCTCTATTATTCTATGTTAAACATATGTTAATAATCGATATTCATTTCATTCTACTCATAAAATCTGGATCATTTGCTGTGTGTGTGCCATTTCATCATTTAACAATTACTTATCATGCAACATTTTGTGTGTGCAAAATTACTCTACTTGACATTTATTCATTTACCAGTTACTTCAGTGTGTGACCTTACAACAACATATATGAAGAACACATTCATAATACTAAACTTTAATCATCACTGCGCAATATCAGTAACATATTCATGACACTAAACATTCATAACAAACACATAACATCATATCAAGACACAAGTTTTAACGTGGTTCACCCCAATCTGGGATATGTTCACAATGAATGGATTCTTATATTAGTCATTTATAATCTCCTTATAGTTGTGCACTGCGATTATAAAAATATGCAACAATAACCATTACTCAAACCTTCCTATCCATTCTGCTGTAGTACGAAACTCACTCCTTAGTAATACCTCAAAACTTCTTCCAAAACTTGACTAACTCCAAAGAACTTCACACCAAAAACACTCACTCCAAAAGCACACTTCTACCCAAAAACCCATTACAATTTATATTTTTACACTAGGGATAAGTCCGTTACAATGTGGACAAAATGTCCCAAAATCCTAATTACTCTCCACATTTTTTTCACTGACTCCCGAACATGCTTCAACTGCTCCGCGCACATGTTGTTCCTTAGCCAAAATGTCATGCAATTCGTTCCTACATGATTCCAAATACTGATAAAAACTTATACAAAACACCTATCCAATAGATCCCCAACACTCACCTGTGGCTCGTCTCGAGCCACTCATGCCTTCTTCCAATTCACCATGAACTTCTCGAATGTCTCTTTTGCTATTTTGGCCTTCTCCTTTACCTCTATATCCTTCTGCAACATTATGTCAACTATTTCAACAATAACTCAAGTCTACATCTTCTCAATTCTTTCTTCAACTGCCTATTTAGCTATACCTTGAGTGGATGCCAAGGCCATTGTCACCTTATATGCTTCATCTTGTAGGACCTTGGTATTTTTCACACGAGCCTGCTTCTTTTCCCTTAGATGATTCATTTTTGAATACAAATTCTTGTTCTCATCCATTGCCATTACCACCTCTACTGGCGGTAATGTACCCATTACTAATTTGAACTTCTGTTCCTTTTCTTGCGAACCTATATCTTTTGGATGATCTTATGTTGCTCCCTATCTTTAGTTAGTTGCGTCCAAAGACCCATGGTTTCTACATAGAGCTGAGAACATTCTACCTCTAGGTTCTTTATGCTCTCCATAACTCTGGTCATTGTCTATTCCCTTTTCTCCCTTTCTTCTGGTGGAGTACTCAATGTCATGAGCACTTCTTAGTTGACTATACATGCATGAAAGCCCTGAATAACTTCTCTTATCTTTGATACTTGTTCTTCAATTGGGGCTGCCTTCTTTATCTAAGCCTTTGGGAGTTACTTTTAGACCTGCTTGAATTCCTACTGCATCCTTTCAACCCTCTGTGCATCCTCATCTTGCGCATGCTTGAATTTGTTGTATTCCATATCCAAGACTACATTATCTGCCGTAACCTTAACCAACTCGCTAGATGTTTTTTCTGCACACAAGTTCATCTCTTGCATCACACTCATCTATAATTATTGCAATACATTTGTTGACAGCTGAGATAAGACTAAGTCAATGTGAACTAGTTCCCTTGCTTGTTCTTTCATATCTAGTGTGGGGAACTCTACTTCCCCTATCGCTAACTTGATCAATTTTCATTCACCTACTACTCCTAATGAGTGATATATTGCTGTCCCTACCTCCCTATTCTTTGTAGTACCGATTATATGTTCATCCTCTATCTATCGCACTGACATGAGCTTTTATACTTCTAGAAATTGGTGCAACTCGACCATCTTCTCCTACATATTTTTGTGCATTTCTTCTTGCTGGTATGTCTCACACTGAAACACGTCATCTGTGACTTCTCTAAATTGATCACTAATATTTTCCAAGTCTTCCTTTGTTAGGGCTTGGATGGCCACTTCCTTGACAATTTTCAGCTTCGTTCATTGTGGTACATATTTTCCTTTCTCTGGTTCTTTCTGCTTCCTATCTGTGCGCAATGTTGTCTTCTGGGTTGTTTCCTTTGTGCCATTTACTCTTTCCTATTTGTCTCCTTCTTCATCATCATATATCTCTTATATTTGCAGGTTGTGTCCCTTAGAGGGCTCTGTTTCTGTTGGTGGAATCTTCCACTCGTCGTCCCAATCTACCATGATATGGCCCATCTCATCCTCAATTAATATATACTGTGTGGGAAACCATTGTTGATCTGGGTACTTATTCGATTGTACATACATATGGTGGAACCCTTCCTTAAAGCTCGCCACTGCCTTATACGCTTTGACCACTTGTGGTGGTATGCACAGTGTCATCTCGATGCTGTCCCTAATGGTTTATTTATAAATATAAAAGGAAACATTGTTGTCCATCTGTCGCACCTTGTGCGTCTTATACCATAAGTTCTAGTATCGTACAACTAGACATGGCTTATCCTTGACTCCCAAAAATGGCATGTTATTTGACTCCCTCCATGGTGATAGCACAATTAGAATGAGTAACTAGGCGTAGTGGAAGTCAATACCTTTATCCTACACCTCTTCACAATCAATTAGGAACTGGTTTAGTAAGACATCACCCAGTTCATCTGGATGCCCTCGACGCACCTTTCATCTGCTGCTATGACTACTGCTAGGACTTGGTCTTTTCGACACTTTCTTAACAGTTTACAAGCTAAGGCTTGCATCATGAACCTTACTGTCGGGTCACATATACTTGCGACATCTAAGACGTTCTTTCCCTGAAACATATGAAAGTTCTCCTTCATTCTCTCAGATGGAGTCTTTTTATTCTTCTTGTTAAAGAACAACAGTGAGGGGTCCTACCCTTGAGATGGTAGGCTGGTAATGCGCATGATCAGGTCTGTATCAATGGAAACTGGCCTGTCGAGCCACAAGTAGCCCCCGTGCACATAAATCAACAACATTTTGATGTAGGAATTAATCTTTGGGATCCTACCAAAGTGTTGTATGTCAAATAGGTTCAAAATTCCTACTTTCTACAACCCTGTAGCCCAAATATGTGGCTCTATGACTATCATTTGTGTCTCAGATATATTGTATTTCTTCAAGTACTTTCTTGGAACTAAATTTGGAAACTTCTTCTCATCTGCAATGTTGTCTCTGACATAATTTAAAATGGGTATTAGGCCTAACATGTCCCCCTCCACAATCACTCCCTCTATAATATCTGGCTCCATGAGTGGGTACTTCACGTATTTTTGTAAGTTGACCATTTTTGAAGATGACTTTCTTGGTAGTATGTAGTCCCTGGGGAATCTTGACACTAAGGAGTGTTATCACTGAAATTTCGTCCGCACAGGGCGACAAGAACTCCGCATCATCAGCAAAGAAAAACAGTCATTCATGGCACAAGGATTAATTCTACAACACAGCAAAAGGATCAAAACTATGCAAAATGGCCAAAAAATTAAAAGGCGCTGTGCACCCACTGGGTGTGCGCGCGCGCGTACTATCTTCGTACCTGGAGCGCATATGCGTGGATGTGGGGTGAAAAACCCACGCGCCTGCCAAACGGCGCATTTATGAAACTGGTCTGCCTCCCAACCACTAATGGATCGGCTCCCAAGTCGATTTGACACCAAATCCGAGCTCAATCTGCGTGGGGAGGCTGGTCAAAGACCTAATTGTGCCCTAAAGAGCCCCTTTTCAC
>JZKD02S0053738.1:228603-265179 GCA_000966675.3 Picea glauca | reverse complement strand
CATCACTCCTTCAGGTATATACTCAGCACTGGCATGTAGTCTCTCCCACTGTATTGCATACATGCGTCCTGTGTCTCTTCAACTACATGTGTTGTTGATGGTTGACTGCACTGTTTCTTTGGTACTATTGTTGAAGCCACTGCTGTCTTGGGTGGTGCCATCTTCCTCTACAACTGCTCTCTACGTACAACTGCGCTCTGCAACTCGGCTCTGAAACTTGGCTCTGCAACTCAGATCTCTATGTGATATGTAACTAACAATAACCTCCCCTCATCGACACTTCACTTTATTTTATACCTCATCTCCAACTGTTAGTTTCCCTTCATGCCTAAACTTTCCGTATAATACACTAGTGCTTTGCATTCATTACCCATCGTAATTCTTCATTAACTTTGTATCTTCGGTGAATTATCCATTAGATTCTGCAACCTGTCAAAATCTTCTTTCCAATATACATTTATGTTTACCCGGTGCCACTACTTTGTTGTCATGGTATCTCTTTATTTCATGTCCCATCATGGATTTTCTTAAATGTTCTTAACTGTTATCGATGTGATCTCTTCTCTCTGCACAATCTCATCTCTTTGTGTGATCTATTCTCCCTATGAAAACTTGCTTCCTTCATCTGTGTGCTCTTTTGCCTGCTTCTTTATTTTTTGCGACATTTTTAGGCTGTTCCTTTTTACCTACTAATCTTCAAATTTCTACTTCTTCCCTGAACCATTTTATTTCTTTGTCCTATTTTGCTTTATTTTTCTTTATTTTTCTGCCTTTTCTTCCTATAGTACACTATGATACATGTTCTATGGTACATATCCTTTGCAATTCACATAGTGCACGGAAGGACAACTATCCCTATATAGTTTCAACCAACTCCCATTCACTAGTCCTTCCATGACTCATCCATCCAACCATTCCAGCTAGAAAACACATGCTTTTGTCACATATCTGATCACTTATGGCCCTAGCTAGTGCATCCTAAACTTTCCAGGGTGCTGTAAGAAATTACTGTCATAGAGAAGTACTAGATCTCCTGTTTGGAACTTCTTTTGTTTGATGTGTCTGTCATGCCATGATTTTTCACGTGCCTTATGTACTTGTTGATGGAACCCTGCAACAAATTGGTCTTCCTCTAATATCACTAAATGTGATAGTCTTTCTTCTATTGTGTCAGAATCCATAAGGTCTGTCATCATAGAAATGCGTAGACTTGGTACAAGAAATTCCATGGGCATGACTACTTTTTGACCATATGCTAATATAAAGGGCGTCTGACCTGCCAACTTCTTGCATGTAGTTCTATAAGCCCATAGCACTGCAGGGATCCTTAAGTCCCAGTCATACCATCCTACATTACATACCTTTATCAGTGAATTCTATAGTATCTTATTGAAGGCCTCCACAATTCCATTTTCTTGAGGGTGATACAAAGTGCTCTTTGGATGTTGAATCTAGAAATATTCTGTCAATGCTGCAATTGTCTTGTTCAAAAAGTGAGCCCCCTAATTGCTCATAAGTACTTTAGGACACCCAAACCTTGCAACTATGTTCTCAAATAAGAATTGTGTAGTTGTCTCCATGTTGCAATCTATAACCAGTTCTTCCTCTACCCATATTGTCAAGTAGTCTGTCGTGGTAATTATGTACCTACGTCATGTTATCCTCCTTGGTGGATTAATTGGTCTAAAAAAATCTACTGCCCATTTGTCAAATTTCTGCAAGGTGACTTGCAAATTCAAAGGAATCTCATCCCTTCATGACAATCTTCCTACTCTCTTACAAATGTTACAACTCTGACAATATTCCTTAGCATCCTTATGGAGGGTGGGCCACCATATCCCTGCGTGCAGGATATTCTGATTTGTTGCCTTTCCTATGTAATGACCTCCGGCACTTACATCATGCGCCTCCACTAGGATTATTGATATTTCGTGTTCTGATACACATCATCACAGTATCCCATATACACCTAAATTATATATATTTCCTGCGATCAACTGACAATCCATGACTTTAACCACTAATCGATTCTTCTGTGCTACTGTCATGTTGGATGGAGGGATTCCTGTACTAAAAAAATGGACAATTTCTGCACAGTGGTTGTCTACCATTTGAACTGAAAATAAATGCACATCTGGTAAAATATCATCTAGGTTCCCTATGTCTTCCCCTGTCATTATTCGTGATAGATGGTCTGGTCCTACATTAAGTTTCCCTGGATTCACAATAACTTCGAAGTCATACTCCTAGAACAACAATAACCATCTAAAAATTTTACCCCCCAACACTGGCTTGTTCACTAGGTATCTGAGCGCAGAGTGGCCTGTATACATATTGAAGTGGGACCCCAAAAAGTAGTTTCTGAACTTATACAAGGCATAAACCATTTCCAAGCCTTCCCTTTATGTTGTTGTGTAATTCTTCTCAGCAGTCGACAAATTCCTGCTAGAAAAGGCAGTTGGATGGTCTAACTCTCCCTCTTCTGGATGGGTTAACACTACTAATCTAGTTGGATATCAGTGGCCACCCACCTATTCCAATTGTCTCATCTTGGTAATTTTTCAGTTTGGTAGTTTTCTTCCTAGTTTTCGAGTCATGAACTTTCGGGGCTGTTTTGAGGCCCTAAACAACATTTTTAGGGCTCTCCATAGGAAAATTGTAGACTAAGTTAGATTTTGACGTCATTATGTGTATTCCTCGGATAAACCTTTATAATGGGCTATCATGCACCTAAAAAAAGATCGTATGAAAAAGTTATGACCCCAGGAAGTTGATGTACTAACTTACCCCAACGAGGCCTGTTATCCCCATTTTTGTGGATAGCTAAGGAGATTATGTCCCGAGGCCCTCAGGTTGTAGATATGGAGTGACGAGAGACCACATGACTAGCAATATCCTTTTGCACAGATGGAGATCCTTCTCACCACCAAAGAGGTTGTATATTTTCAGATGGCATCCACCACACTAGTTGGCTTCTAGAAGGAAGTGGGCCTTGGAGGTACAAGTCAATATTATGGTAAGCATAATTTCAATATTTGAGGCATTTAAGTATTTTGTATCTTAAATCCATTTAAGTCCATGGGTGGATGCTAAGGGCCCACATACCAGATGAGAGAGATCAAAATTTGAATGCCTATAATATGACTTGGATGACACAACCTAGCCCACACATGGCAAATTGTTTTTCTAGGAGAGGCAAAACATCACCTTTAGAGGCATGACATCACCTAGGGGGGTTAGGGTTTGGTGGTGAGGTTGACATGCATTGGCACAAGGATGTTTTGAGGGGATTGAGGCTTTGACCATGAAATAATTTATTTAGATGCTTGACATGTGGCTTTGGGAAGCCTCTCTCCACTCCTCCTTCACTAATGACCTTTTCCTAGTGCCAAAACGTCCCCTAAAGGGGTGACATCTTTATAAATTAGGGTTTTTGTGAAAAAATGAAATTAAAGTGAATTTTTTAATATTACTTTGTAAAAGGGGAAAGATTAGGGTTTTCAACCCCTAGTATTGTGGTTTACCCTTAATTATGTGAACAAACTATCTTGGCAACATTTTGTATAAATAAGATATCATAAGATCTCATTTTAACACAACTCTCCCTCTTGTGAGAGGTACTTGGACTGAAATTTTCACTCTCTTTGGCTAGTTCTCTCTCTTGTGATATTTGTTATGGCTATTTATTGGATTATTCATTGATGGAAGTGATGCACTAGCATTGTAATGCTTTTCTCTAGATTTTATGGTGGTTTGTATTAGATTTTTCCTTGAATTGGTAAGATTTTTTGCATTGTGCTATCATTGTTATTCAAGTCAAGGTTATTTTTCTAGATCTTGGTGGGAAGTATAAGGGCATATTCCCCCACCATAGACTCCACAATTTTGTGCTTAAATGTTATTGGTTTAACTAGGGTTTTCTAAGAGAAGTATAAGGGCATACACCCTCTTACCTCAAACCCTAGCTAGAGATACTTGCCTTGGGGAGTAAGAGGATTTACACCCCATAGGAGGTAGTAACTCTAGATCTTTCTTTGCTTGACTCCATTAACCCATTTTGTAAAGGCACTAGTCATTTACTTGTTGCATTGGAGAAATAAATTGCTCCCTTGGTAAACATGATTTTTTCAGTTTTAAAGTTGTCTCTTTGGGAAAGTGTTCCTTGAGCCTTTGGCTCCCTTGCCTCATTGAGGCATCCCCTTTCAACCATAAATTCTTGTTTATGTTACAAAACTAACCTACAACCATTAGGGCTGCAGAAAATTAACTCTCTAATGCTTAATAACTCCTAAACTAACCCTAGGATTTAGCCCTAACTTTACCCTAACTCTCTACTAAGCCTAGCACACCTATTGGGCAAGTTAGAGGTGGCTTCTCTTGGCTGATTTTTATGTTTTTATGCTTGGTTTGATACATACATAAGGATGATAATATCTCCGTAGTAAACTTTTGCTTCAACCTTGCTTTTTGTGCTAAAGTTATTGCTTAATCATTGGTGAGTTGAGCTAGCTTTCACTAGATTTATCTCTTGTTTATTTATCATATAATTAGCACTTATATTGCATAATTTGTTATCTTTATTGAGCTGATATATATCATTCATTGTTGCTGCAAATTAGGAACAACAAGCTTAAATTTATTGTTCAACTAACATATTACACTATATGCTTGGTTTTCCTTATGTCTCGGTCAGGTATTCACACTTGGAAGGTCACTCAACTTACTTGGAAACCCTTGGAACTTCCCAAGAATCCTTTAAAATAACTTAATAACATTTATATTTGACCTCTAGGGACATCCTCTCCATATTCATCCTTTTCCATCCCATTCCTCTCAAGGTTATTGAGATTCCCCCCTTGAGGTGACTACCTCACCTCTAAAGTGACAGGGACACCTTCCTAAGGTGACAATGGGTAGGTGACCTCCTAGTTGTCTCCATTTGGTGTTTGTGTCAGGATTTTCCCAACCTACAACTTGTGTGATAAAATTTTGGCACCGTTTCCGAAGAGGATTTTGAATCCTATTTAGAATCCTAATGACACTTTGGCAAGCTATCCCAAATCCTTTCCCCTAGATTTCCTAGCGACTCCACCCAAGGGACTTTCCCTTTCCATCTTTCTTGATGAGATCATCTTGAAGCTCATCTGGAAAATACACCTTCCTAGAATCCTCCCTTTCCCAAACCTCTTCCCCCTGGGAGGTTGAAGCCTTCTAAGGTCTACCAAAGAAGGCCTCCTCTCAAGTATCCCATTGTTAAAACCCTCTTGCATAGTACCCTTTCTCTTGATCCAATGGCTCACCCTTTGGAAAATGATATATACAAACCCCTCAGCATGTGCACTATCCAAGAATACCCTAATACAATGCCAAAAGAAGTCAACAAGTGGTTTCCAAAGTTCCTAGGAAACAATGTGATAACTGCTGAGGACCATATTTATGTCATGGTCTAGGACATGGACAATGCAGGTATTGAGCATGAAGATGTGGCCATGAAGTTATTCACCTCATCATTGACCGAAGAAGCTCTTGATTGGTTCAGAGGGCTCCCTCACAATCATATCACATCCTACGAAGATTTTTCCAACTTATTTAGGAACAAATGGTCAACAAATACAGATGGTGGGATGCTTGGAGCTCAGTTTAATCAAATAAGGAAAAATGAGAATGAGATAGTGAAGGAATTCAATACTAGATTTGACAGGTTGTACAATTAGATTCCAACATAATTCCATCTTATAGCATCATCAGTTTGTCTCCTTTACATGAATTCTTTTGAAGGGCAGTTTCAATTCATTCTCAAAGACAAAAATCCCACATCATTAGCAAAATCCAAAGAGTACAATGCTGATATTGAAGAAAATCTCCTTGATTTAAGGATAGAACCTTTTCACTACCCTCATATCAAGGAAGAAGAAAATATTAAGGTTTCCAACAACAGTGATTCTGATCCGATTATCCTTTTAACTCAGAAGATAGACCAGATGAATACTCAGTTTATCCAGGTGCATAATCAGATTATGGGTCATTTGACTACAGTGGAAAGAAATCAATCTTCTCCCAAACCTCAGTTTTCTAGACAACAGAGAGATGCCACAGGTTAGAAACCAAGGCCTCAACAAGAGTCAAAAGCCCTAGATTCTTTGAGACCGGTTGAGACAATTGATATAGAATCTTGGTGCCTCCCATACCAAGAACCCCATAGAGAATATGAATTCCCCTAATGAGACGAGGATTCTCTTGACGATATGAATTTATTTGATATGATTTTTGTTTTCCAAGAGGATCAAGTTACCCAAGAGCAGACCAATGAATCCAGAAGAAGAGGAGAAAGAGAGGGGAGACTCCGATCCTTGAATCAGTTGACAGATGATTAGAAGAAAGAATTAAGGAGGAGGGAATATCTGACATACACTAGAATAAATAAAGATTCAACCCCTCCATCGTAGCCTGATACTCCTCTTCCATCAGCAGAGAAGGTGTCTCCACCACCTCCACCTCTAGTACATGAGTTTCTTCCTAAGCCAACTCCTAAAGAGGATATTCAGTTAAATATAGATATTACAAGTATGTTTGGAAAATTGAATATGATGGTCCCAGTGATAGAGATTTGTAAGATCCCTTCTGTAAAAAGGGAATTTTTGAATGTCTTATAGGTGCCGACTGAAAAGGAATATCCTCCTATAATATTGAACACTATTTATCTAGATCGGCCAAAAGAAAAAAATCCTCTCTTCTATCTTTCATTAGGCATGAATGGCCTCCGCTTGAACAACTGCATGCTTGATTATAGGGCCTCAACAAATGTCGTATCATTAAAGGTGATGGAACAACTTGGTGTGAAGAGAAACCGACCATATGGGAATGTATGTGGCATTGATTCATGAAGGGTCGAGGTCTTTGGGGTGAGTGAAGACATTGAGGTATTTCTGATTGATTTTCAAAATATCAGCCTCCTCATGGACATATTAGTGATCAATGTTCCAGATGCTTGGGGGATTCTCTTGTCGAGGACTTGGTTCTCTGCACTTGGGGGTTTTCTTAGCATGAGCCTTACACATGCATATATTCCCATGGGTAATGGCACACATGAAATATTACACAACATGGAGAAGAATGATAGACATGTGATGGATTTGAGGGGCCCTAATTATGTCAGTGAACAAAACTATGATATGCATCCATAGATTATTCAGTATGATCCATCTGAGCTACCTTTCATATAGGAAGATCCCATAGATATGTTTCTCCCATGTACAGTCAAAAGGAAACTTGCAAAATACCATGGGAAGGAGCTAGGGTCTATCCATATTTTGAATAAATAAGATGAGAAACATGAAGAAATCTTCAAAGAGATGGTCCACACAGAGCCTCCAAGCATTAAGAATACACTTTGCATCAATTTTGATGAAGGAAGTCTTGCGCTCATGTGGGACAAAAGGAAGGGCAAGCCCAGATATGACCAAAGAGATAACAACTCATGGATTGTCCCTTATATCATCAAGAAGAAGTTTGATAAAGAAAAGTACTATTTGACAACATTAGATGGGAGGAAGATGCCATTACTGGTGGATGGATCTCTTCTCCAACCTTACGTCAAGGTCACATGACTTCTTCAGGGCCCATGCCCTAGGTAAGTAGGTAATTCTTATTTCTTTCCCTTGCATTTGCATCTTGAGTGCTCATACTAGTTTAGATGCATTTCATTTTCGTTTTCCTCTACTTGCATATTGATTTCATGCTTAGTGTAGAAATTTTTGAAAAAATGTCAAAATTTTCTTTTCTAGATTAGTTTTCATTTTGCATTTCTCTCTCTATATATATATGGATGAAGGGTGATAGCACCACCCTATATGATCTGATCCCTTTTTCTGAGTTTTTGGTAGACACAAATATACTAGGAGATGTTGCGGTTCTCATGCACTCTACAATGAGCACATGTCCCCAAGTAGGAGGAAGATGTTATCCCCATTTTGTGGATAAATAAGGATATTATTTCTCAAGGTCCTCAAGTTGTAGATATGGAGTGCCGAGAGATCACGTGACTAGCGGTATCCTTTTTCATAGATGGAGACCCTTCTCACCACCATAGAGGTCATAGATTTTTAGATGGCATCCACTACACTAGTCGGAGTGGGCCTTTCTCCATGAGGTATGCATTAGATTCTCAAGTATCATGGTGGTATGTATAGATACATCCAGGAAGAAATGGAGTTTCTGGACATCTCGTCCTTGGGCTCGACCTATCGATATGCTGTCAAAATCGAGCAGAATCTTAAACAAAAGATGAGACAGTTTGGGTTTGGGAACCCCTCACATCAGAAGCAGAGAAAAGATGAACAAAGACGGACAAAAACCTCAGGAAAAATAGTCTAAGCCACAAGAAAAGAAGGATAATGGAAAGACTAAGAAAGATACCAGGAAATGGTGTGACTTCCATAAGAGCTCTTGGAATAACACTGTTGATTTCCGCTCAAAGCAGTCGTTGGTGGCTGAGGTGAAATCCTATGAATTAGATGCGGGTTCCAAGTCTAAGTTAGAACCAGAAAAGGGGATACATATAATTGATGAGGAACCCAGTGCCACCATTTCTACCACCAAGATCCATCCTGGTGAGCCTGACGAGCCAGAGGAAGGTGAGCACCTCTTTCATTCATAGATGTGGATGAAAGGCACCCCTATGGGCTTCATTGTTGATAGAGGTATCCAAAAGAACCTAATTTCATTGGAGGTCATCAAGTGGCTAGCCATGCTGACAATGCTACACCCACAACCCTACACCATCAGATGGCTCTTCCAAGGAAGCGATCTTCGCGTCAGCCAATAATGCTGCTTGTCATACGACATCAATCCCTTCAAAGATGAGGTATTGTGTGATGTTTCTCCCCTTGAAGTTTTTTATGTTCTTTTGGTCCAACCTTATTTATGGAAACATCATGCCCTATATGAGTCTATGCCTCATAGTGTTATTATTAATTTGAAAAGGAAATTATACAGGATACCTAAGGTAGTCGCACCTAGTGTTATTTTCTTGATCTTTGCTAAGCAATGCAGGAAGATCATCTCTTAAACCAGGAAGTTTTTCTTCTTCATGATTTTCTCTTAGAGTGAGAAAAATATTGCAGCCACATATAGGGCCTCCGCATCCAACCTCTCCATGTAGAAGAAGCAAGTAGATAAGGTTGTGGAAGAATACAAAGACATCTTCTCCTCACCTACTAGGGTACCTCTACACTGTCAAGTCAATCATTTCATCGATTTGATCCCCGATGCACCGCTACCCAATGGGACAGTCTATCGTCACTCTCTATTAGAAAATGAGGAGATCAAGAAGAAGATCCAAGAACTGCTCCAAAAGGAGCAAATCCGACCTAGATCATCTCCTTGTGGAAGCCCAATTGTGTTGGTGTAGAAGAAAGATGAGATCTGACGACTCTGCATTGATTACCATGCCATAAATAAAATTACAGTTAGGAACTGGTACCCGATTCCATGAATAACAATCTCCTTAACCAGATCAAGGGGGCCAAATACTTCAGTACGATTGATCTAAATTCTGGCTACCATCAGGTCCCAATAGAGTAGACAGATGTATGGAAGACTGCCTTCAAGTCAAAAGAAGGTATTTTAGAATGGTTGGTCATGCCCTTTGGTTTCAAAAATTCCCCAACAACTTTCATGAGGATGATGGATGATATATTGTATCATTTCACCAATTCTTTTGTAGTGGTGTATCTAGATGACATCCTCATCTACAACAAGATTTGGGTGGAACACTTGCAACATATTCAGCAGGTTATGCACACCCTGCGGAAACACAAGCTATATGCCAACTTGGAAAAATTCTCCTTCAACATGGACAAGGTCTAGTACCTTGGCTACATTGTTGATGAGCATGGTGTGCATGTGGATCCAACCAAGATCCAGGTCATTCGTGACTGGCCAGCCCCAACCATGCTCACTGAGCTTCAAATCTTCTTAGGCCTTGCCAATTTCTATCGCAGTTTTGTGTTGGGATTCTCCCATATTGCATGGGCCCTCAGCCAAGTAACCAGGGGGGGTGGTAAGGAAAAGTTTGTGTGGGGCCTGTCCCAATAGAAAGAGTTCGATGATTTGAAGTAGCACTTGTGCTCAACCCCAGTGCTTTCATTACCTGACCTACAAAAACCCTTTGAGATTGAGACAGATGCTTTACACTATGTTGTTGTCATAGTTCTCACTCAACACGACCACCCCGTGGCCTATAAAAGTGAGACACTATCAGATGCCATCCATAAGTACCCTACTTACGACAAGGAAATGTAATCCATTGTGCAAGCCTACTGCTAGTGGAGGCATTACGTTCTCAGGAAGGAGACATTCATCCACAATAATGATAAGCCATTGCAGTTCATGCAGACACAAGGAAAATTGCAGAATGACCGCCATTAGAAGTGGTCCACATACTTGCAGCAGTTCCACCTCAACATCAAGTATATGACAGGAAATAACAACTAGGTCACTGATTGCCTCTTCCAACCTCCAGTCGTGAAACTCACCATGGTACTAGACTCTTGCGGCCATGAGACCTATGGATGGCCCCACCTCTATGATAAAGATCCTAACTTTGCAACCACCTACCAGATGTTGGGTACAAACACAATTGTCACTAATTTCCATCTTCAGGATGGGTTGCTGTTCCATCTAGGACATCTCTGAGTTCCATCAAGTGAGTGAGTAAAGATGATTTGGGAATCCCACTACAGTTGGGTGGTCGGAAACTTTGGCATAGAAAAGACAGTGGTCGTGCTGCAACAACATTTCTACTGGCCGAAAATTCGACATAATGTCAGGAAGTATATCAGGTCTTGCACTGCCTACACTATTTACAAACCTACCACTAAGAAACAAGGCTTTCACACCCCCCTTCATACTTCTGATAGGCCCTGGGAATCCATATAAATGGACTACATGTCGGGCCTATTGTCCACCAAGCGGGGAAATGACTATGTTTTTGTGGTTGTTGATCACTTTTCCAAGATGGTGATCCTAGTCACTTGCATGAAGAGCATCACAATGGAGGCCACTGCCAGGCTCTTCTTTGAACGAGTGTGGGTACATTTTGGGATCCCACAAACCACTATCTCAGATCAGGACAATCGGTTCTTCAACACATTCTGCTCGAGCCTCTGGTCACTGCTGGACACCAAGCTCACCAAGTGCACTTCCTTCCACCAGTAGACAGATGGCCAAACCAAGGTCTTCAAACGAATGATCGTGCATATCCTATGCATGTACAATTCCAAGAACCCTCGCACATGGGATGAGAGTCTCCCCATTGTTGAACACAACTACAACTGACCCATACATAGCTCAACTGACCACAACCCCTTTTAGGTGGGATTGAGATTTCAACCATTGGGTCCCATGGATGTTTCATTACCCCTTAAGGCCACCCAAAATGACTCGTCACATGCTCCAATTGAAGTTGAAAAATCCACCTGATTCATTGAGCGGATCCAACACATCCACCAATAGGTTCAATATATTTTACAGAAGTCCAATGAAAAGTACAAGCAACACCATGATCAACACTAGGTGCCACATACGTTTCAGGTGGGAGACAAAGTTTGGTTGCACTTGCAGAAAGAACACCTTTTAGGGCCCCATAGGAAGCTTCGTCCACTCCATTATGGAACTTACACTATCACCAAGGATGTGGGAGACAATGATTTTTAGCTCAACAGTCCCCCCTTCCTTGGCTTGCTCCTAGTGTTCAATGTGGATCTCCTTCGACTATATTTTCCACCATTATTGGAAACCTCAGAGATAACAGAACAATTGACACCAACATAGCTCAACTGTAACACCCTGTTTCCCCCAGTTTGTAAAAATAACTGGACTGGCCAGAACTGTGGCAAACTCATGAATGTGAATATGTGATGTGAATGGAACTTATGGAAAAGGTCAATGAATGTGAATAAAATTATGAATTTATATTGTAGGACTACTGAGAGGGGATGTGAAGAAAAAGAGACCACGATGGCGGTGGAAGGCACCTGGAAAGGTGGCATTAACTTCCACCGAGAATTAATACCGTATTTGGACTTCATTGGCCCGGAGAACCAAAAGTGGCTCGCTGGCCCTGAATTAAATGTCTCGCAGGCTGGTAGGTTGATGGCTCCTCAGGAATTAATGAGGGATGGGGAGGTGAACCGCCCATCCGTAGAGCCATCATGACTGACCAGTGTGAGGGAAATCGCTCCACATGCAACCTCGCAAGAGGATAAGGCATGGGGTAGAAGCGATTCGGGGGGGGCAGACGCGAGGGGAAGAAGAGAACTCTGGCAATACGCAGAGTGAGTGATAGTAGAGAGGAAGGAGAGTAACCTTCGCTCCTGGTCATTGGAAAACATAGACGCAGTCTCGCAGCATCGTGGTCTCAGCTCAGGGGTGGCTAGTGGTAAATCCGCTAGGAGTCGCTGAGCCTACGGTTGGGTGGAAACGAGCACCCCTCTCAGCAGTTTCTTAACCCCTGGTGTTATTTCTGATAAGTTTTTTGCCTTTGGCATCTTGAAATATATATGTTTATTCTGATAATTATTCCCTTAAGCTATGAAACTGTGAATGATTTCATTGTAAGAATCTCTGTATGGTGTTTTGATCAATACTGGTAGATGCATGTTTATAATGGAAAGACTACGTATGGCTTATATATTCATAAATCACTATTTATATGCTTATTGACCTAATTCAGACCACACGTCTGATTCGTGGGAGAAAGGTACCCTTATATGCCTTGGATAGTACCCTGGGTAAGAACCTCCCCATAGATATACCCTCCCTGAAAAGTCCATCAAGAACCAGGAAAGAGAATGTGAAGGCGCAAGGCCTTAGTAACCTTGCACGAGGAGGAACGATCCTCTTGAAAACCCGAGATGGAAGCATAAGGATGAAGTATCGAATCGACGAACGAGATCTGTCAGGAGATCTGTGGTCACTCACAACCGTCAGATCGAAGGAAGAAGATGGAGTGTTAAGTGCCTTATCCCTGATAGGTGTTGATCGACGAACGAGACTCCATTGGGAAATCTGCGGTCACACCCGACCGTTAGATTGGTAGGAGAAAGTAGGGTGATTAAACGCCTTATCATTTGATTTCCCTGTGTCTTCGTGGGTAGCGGAGAGATCGGGACCGTAGATCTCCAAGGTCCATGGGAGTATCTAGACCGTTAATTTTTCCACGTCCAGGGAGTCGTGGAAGAGTGCATGGGTAGGAACCAATCTGAGTTGTCAGATCTCGGCTAGAAAACCCGACAGCCGTTGGATCTGTCAGGAGTCACCCGAGGGATAAAACCCCAGTGTATAGGGGTGAAAGCCCCAAGATAGATCTGAACCGTCCTATTGACAGAGGCCACGTGTCAGGAGATTACCCATTTCAGGGAATCGAGAATCACGAACTCGGAAGTCCTGGTGACAAGAGTTCGGGATTTTCCATGGTGAAAACCCCGGGATAGATCTGAACCGTCCGAACGACGGAGGCCACGTGTCGTAAGATTACCCATTTCTGGGAATTGGGAATCACAAACTCGGAAGTCCTGGTGACGAGAGTTCATGATTTTCCATGGTGAAAACCCTGAAATAGATCTGGACCGTCCGATTTACGGAGGTTACGTGTTGAGAGATTAACCACATCGGGAAACTAGGGATCGAGAATTTGGGAGTCCCGTGGTAGAGAGTTCGGACTCTCGTGATGATAAACCCCGATGAATGGACGAGATTCTTTCAGAGGATATCAGGGTCTGTAACGACCATTAGATGTGAGGAAGAGATGTCGGCTTTAATCCGGGGTGCAAATGTGCATTAAGGTAAGTAACGAGCAGATCTGGATGGCCAGAGTCCACCCACCCAGATCTACGAATGAGGTTTCATTCCAGAGCCCCCTTGCTGTTCTACCTTTAGCGGTTGGGGGGGGGGTCCGGAATAGTGTGGCATGTGAAGTGGGGCCCCCTCCTATCCTGTCGACTACTGTGTCACACTTCCTCCTCTTCCACCTGTATTCCACTTAACCATGCGACGGGGCTTGTCCTCATTGGCTGTTCTCTAGCCCTGTTGGGATTTGTCCCTATTGGCCAGACACTAGCCCTGTCAGGGTTCGGCGGTTGCAGAGTCGAACGATTCAACACCCTGTAGTACCGAGGCGTGAAATACAAAGAGGTATCACGATTATTTGAACTATGACCATGAACCGCAACCACATGGGAACGGGGAGAGAGAAAGAGCTAGCTTGTGCTAGGCCTTCGTAGGTAATTCGGGGGCTCTGATTCAGTAGAAGAACAGAAAAATTTGATTGAGGTAGTGGGTATGTGACATCAACCCTAATTGCATGGAACATGAATACAATGATCAGATCATGGAAACACAGGTCAAGGTCAATCACCAATAGAGGATCCAACTTTATCGGGTTGTCAAAGCATGGAAACTCCTGCACCAAGGAAAGTGGCTCACCCGGAGCCAAATTCAACATAAATTTCTTCATCTGATGGGGGAACTCAACACAATGGAGAAAATTGCTTCCTAAGGGGGTAGGATTGATCCATATGGATATCAGTGGCCACTAACCTATTCCAACTAGCTCATCTTGGTAGTTTTTTCAGTTTGGCAGCTTTTTTCCTAGTTTTCGGGTCATGAACTTCTAGGGCCGTTTTGAGTCCCTAAACAACGTTTTTAGGGATTGCCATAGGAACATTAGGGATAGTGTCACAATTTGACGTCATAATGTTTATTCCTCGGATATACCTTTCCACCAAGCTATCATGTACCTAAAATGTAGATCGCATGCAAAAGTTATGACCCCGAGAAGTTGATGTACTAACTTACCCCAATGGGGCCACATGAATTTTGGCGCTTCATCTCCTAGGGTTATGTTTTTGGATGTCTAGGGTTTTGGAATTCATTTTTATTTAAAAAATGCTTTGAGAGCCTCATTTTAATCATCTTCTGGCGAATGAGTGTAGCCGTCACATCTCTTCTCAGAGATAAACTGCCACCATTCTAGCAAGCTTGTTTCAATCTGCATTTTACAGTTTCAACATATTTCTTATTTAATAGAAGTCAAGTTTTACTGTATCTTTGTTATTATTCATTGTGTCTCTGTGTTAATATTATAAATCTATGTTTTCATTTTGTTCTACTCATAAATCCATATCAACTGCGTCGAGTGCTATCGACGATGCATCCACATGAACATGAAACTATTTCTTCCAATCTAGGAACACCAGAATGGGTGCAGTTACTAACTTTTGCTTCAATATGTCCATACCCTACTAACAATATTCATTACACTGAAACTTAACTTCTTTCTTTAATAATTTTTCCATCGGAGTTTTAATCTGCGCATAACCTTTAACAAATTTCCTGTAATATCCTGTATGATCCAACGTTGTTCTCAATTGTCTTACTGATGTAGGTGGTGGAAAATTAACAATCACTGCTATCTTGGTAGGATCAACCAACAATCCTTGCTTTCATACCACATGACCTATCAATATCCCAAATGATGCACAAAAAATAAACTTCTTCAAATTTAATGATATCTGTTATTGTCTACATCTATCGAGCATCAACCACAAAGTTTCTACATTGGAAACATAACCATTTTTTGGTGTGCACTAGGCAGACCCAGGTTTAATCATCAATATACCAAAAAAACCCTTAGACACCGACCCTTTCAGCATCACCTGCAAGAAAGTGAGGTCTCACCCGAGGCATCTAGAGGGGCTGCAAGAACCAATGTTCGGCAGTGATGAGGGGAAGTGAGGCATTCCACATGACTTTAATGTGTGTGTTGTTTCATCATTTAACAATTACTTATCATGCAACATACCGTGTGTGCGATATTACTCTACTTGACATTCATTCATTTACCAGTTACTTCAATGTGTGACCTTACAACAACATATATGAATAACACATTCAAAATACAAAGATTTCATCATCACTGCACAATATCAATAACATATTCATGACACTAAACATTCATAACACACACATAGCATCACATCAAGACACACGTTTTAACGTGGTTCGCCCCAATCTGGCTATGACCACAACGACTGGCTTCTTATATTAGTAATTTATAATCTCCTTATAGTTGTGCACTACACTTATAAAAAGATGCAACATTAACCATTAATCAAACCTGCCTAGCCATTATGTTATAGTACGAGCCTCACTCCTTAGTCATACCTCAAAACCTCTTCCAAAACTCGACTAACTCCAAATAACTTCACACCAAAAATGCTCACTCCCAAAGCACATTCTACCCAAAAACCCATTACAATTTATAGTTTTACACTAGGGCTAAGCCTGTTACAATGTGGAAAAAATGTCCCAAAATCCTAACTACTTTCCACCTTTTTTTCACTGACTGTTGTGAGGGAAATCTCCTTATGGACTAGCAAATAGGGTTAGAATTTGCATGCAGATATGACCTAGAGAAAATTTACTCTCTACCTTCATCCCCAGACTTAAATCCCATTTCTTTTAGTAAATGCAATGGCTAGATCAACCTACCTCGTACTGGGCGTTTGATGTCGATCCCTTGTCGTACTTGATTACTTGTTCGTAGTTCTCCTTTCTAACGCTGACCTGCATACAAGACAAGAAACATCTACACATGCATACCACCTATAGAATAACGGGTTATAAATTCAAACATGTACTTAGCAAATTATGAATAACTCATGAATTGGGACGGGAAAATCACTTTCTTTATTACTTTGAATGAGTCAACTTACAAAAGTTGAGACCGACAACCGCTCTGCAAACTTGATCCTGGGCTCCTCTTCGATTTTCCTCCAACTGATTTGCTTTGTATCTCCCTCGGCACAAGGAAATGATAAAGGGTTGGGACAATGGGAATATGCAAATGGGCAGAGTTTCTTTGCTATATTTTTCCTCCTCCAAATGGGACCCCTACCCCTTCTTTTATAGGTTAGAAGGAGCTAGGTATTTGGACGAACCCTTGGCCATGCATGGCTGGGAGTTTCAGTTAACTCACCCATAGCTTTTATGTTCTGTCGGCAAATTTCCTTTTTTCATGATTTTTTCGGTCCACATAGGTTGTTTTGGGTCAGCCAGCGTGTACATGCATGCAGTAATGGAGTAGGGTGCGTGGGCCTTTATAAAAGAGGTTTTTAAAGAGTTGTTCAGCAGTGCTTTGGCAAAGAAGGGATATGAGATGGCCTGATTCCAGGTAAGCATGTGTGGTGCAATTTAGGGTTATAACAGATGCCCCCTAATGTGTGAGGTCAGAAGAGCATCTGATGGCCGAAATACATTACCAATCTTTACTGATCTGCCGAATGATTGAGCCCAAGGATCAGGAACCGGGAGGTGTCGTCTGCAAAATAACAAATGTTTCACCGAGGTGGGCATACCCATGCTCTAGATAAAATAGAATCATGGCTACCAATCAAATACACTATATATCCATGTCATATAACTATATAAAGAGTAGCTGCGAACAATACACAGCGAAGCTATATCTCGAAATCGAAAAAATATATGTATAGAGTATCCATCTTCTAGAAGCTGATACAGCCCGATGGCTAGAGATGAGATCTTCAGAGCTTGAGCAACAACTTCAAAATCTTCAAAACTCAGGTAGGAGTGTAATATGAGTGTACGACTGCACTACCCAAAGGTATTCGACGACTCGTCGGTCATGGACTTGATAATCTTGATGATCAGACTGAGGGCTTCAGTGACTTCGAACAAGGACTTGATTGGATGTTCAGGAC
Organism: Picea glauca; assembly: GCA_000966675.3. Classification (NCBI taxonomy): domain Eukaryota; kingdom Viridiplantae; phylum Streptophyta; class Pinopsida; order Pinales; family Pinaceae; genus Picea; species Picea glauca. The sequence goes on along the minus strand of JZKD02S0053738.1, from coordinate 247,399 downwards.
GACCGGGTATGAGGAAAAGAGACATATTGCAGAGGGGCTGACTCAGGCTTGGTGACAAACTTCCCTTGGATAATAACACTACACATGATGAGACTCAGGCAACATGGCATTAATCATAAGTCTACGAAGTAGGAGGCAACACAAACTCTCCATATGTTTGGAAGGATAACCAAACGGTAGAGGACACAATTATATATAGTGAGAAAAAGCTTCATAAGGTCGTACTACATCCCATAGTCTGATGAACAAATGGGTAGATGTGCTTTATCCAAGGGCGACTCATTATGCTACCAATAAAGAAAATACTTTTCCCTTCTTCTTTTTGGGGTATATTTGATTTTTTTTGTCCTTTTCAATAATTGTGGAAAAAGAATAAAGGAATATTACGTTACAAAGGAGGAACGAGTGTTGCAAACATACAAGCTCAAGGCACAAGGACAAGACTGATGTTCTTGTAGAATGATACTCAGGAAAAATCCTTTGGGGGCCAAAGGTGTTAAGACACAGAAGCAAACTGTTATAAGGCTGGCGTATAAGGTATGCAAACGTAGTTAATAAAACACACAATGGTAATGTCCTTCGATGTAAGTTTAACGAGCCCAGAGAAGGTAAGTTCGGTGGTTTTTTATATTTAGAGAGTTTGAAAAAACATAAAAGGAGACTCCATTGGGGTACCTTTTTCGAAGATAGTCTAGTCGGTTTGAAAAAGGGGTAAACTAGCACCGATAAGACATTGATTCAAAACCCTTTTAACGAGTGTGACAAGGACAAGATCATTTGTCTATTTTTTTATTTTTAAGGAGTCTGAAAAAAGATTAACTATGGACTCCATCGAGAATGTTCTTCTGGACCAATTTAACGAGTGAAAGAATAAGGTCACTCGGCAATATTTTCAATTTTAGGGAGTCTGAAAAGAGCTTAACTATGGAATCCATGGGGTTTCCTTCTTCGTAAGTTTAGTCCCTCAGGCCCGAAAAAGAGATAAAATTATACCTGAGAGTACTCTTGTATAGAGTTGAAGTTCCATAGAGTATACCTTTGTTCATATAGTTGACCGTCCGGACTGAAAAAGGGGTAAACTACCACCGGATAGACATGACTTCAAATTTCAATTTAACAAGCATGAAAGGCCACAAGATCACTCGACAATCTTTTCATATTTAGAGGGTCTGAAAAGGTCTTAAAAGAAGACCTGTTATTTTTTGGGAGTCCTGAGGGTGAGTTCAAGAGTGAAGAAGAATCATGCAAATGAGGCTCAAATTCATATTCAGGAAAGACTATAAGGACTCTCGAGCCTAAAGTGTTTTTAGAGACAACATGAATGCCATAATGAAACCAAGATCTACTTAGGGCATCCATGTTCCGGTAAGATCTACCACCAAGTTGTGACACTTCTAAAGCAGAGATGATGGTTCCGTGTAACAACCTGATGGGATCGCTCCTATGGCAAAGGAAAAAGACAACGAGATCCAAAAATCCGGGTAGAAACTGAACCTATATGCTCAAGTTGATCATCGAAATTTTTTTCATGGATCATAAAAAATACTCAAAACTCCCTAAAACTGTCCCAATACCCGATCAAATCCCTCCGATGCAACTCCTGAATCCCTCTAAATGGTTTTTGGTACAAAGAAGCTGGTAGCTCATTATCACCATTGCTGATTTGGAAATTGACTCTGGAGCCAAAAGACCCCCTTTGATAAAAATGATGATTCCGGGAGCTACAGTGGATGAAACGAACTTCCGTCTGGACCAAGTAAGTACAAACTTCCCTATCTAGCTATTCAATTCTTGATTTTTGCTTTTCATTTCATTTTTTGGGTGGGTTTTGACCTTTAAAAGGTCGTCCCTTGGTCCACATGGGCTGTCTCTGGATAGGCCGCGTGTACACTCGGGCAGAGTAAAACCTGCCCGCGTGTACATGCGACTGTCACCTAGACAGCATGCGTGGACCTCCCTTTATAAACAAAAATAAAAAAACGCTCACTCACCCTCCTGAACCTTGTTGTTTTGGTAGGATGTATGTCCAATGGAGGGAAAGGGAACATGAAGAAGTTGGTGAGTTGGTTGCAGGAGATCTGAATGCCGTGGCCGCGTTAATGCAATGTGGTTTGTTAAAGTTCTTCCTATGTCTGTTTATGCGGGCGCAACCGAGGCTACTGAATGCCTTGGTTGACTATTGACACCCTGATGCAGAGGCTTTCATGCTAGAGGGGCAATCACTAGTGCCCACCACTGAGGATATCTACTTTTTGACAGGCCTCTCAAGGAGAGGGGAACCAGTCAATTTCAGGACGTTTCCGTCAGGGCCGCATAACATAGCGGAACTGATAGCCCTGCAATGTGAGGCTGGGACAAACCGTTTGAGCTCCCAAGTGCCCATAAGCAAGATCACTAACATATCGCTACAAGCGATATTATTTCTCATTGGGAGGATTACCAGTTCAACGACCTTGTATCAGGCGTCTTGCGCACAAATGAACTGTGTTGTCCAATGCTTGAATGCACAAATTTTCGATTGGAGTACCACACTGCTGGAGTGCATGAAGAGGCAATTAACAGATTGCCATCAACGAACACAGAGGAACTTTAGGTTCAGGACTATTTTGTGTTCATTCTTTTTTGAGAGAGTTCCAAGTTTTAGTCCTCAGGTAGTGGTATGAGGACATCATGCCTCTTTTCCTACTGTATGTAGATGGGCGGTATTACAGCCGCGACAGGGTGGTGGAAGGACCAATGAGTCCTTCGATGATGAATTTTTTGCATGGCTATCACAACAGATCCTGGTTATATAGGACTACTCCTATGTCGGGATTGATTTTTCGAGAGACCCGAAGATACCAGTATCTCCTGGTGAGGAGTGAGCGGAGATGGGTAAGTCTCCACCTTTGTATTTTTTTTGTTGTATATGTAATTTTTATGTCATTTTTTTTATATATATCATTTTTTTTTTGTTATGCCAAAGTATTTGACGGATATACGTTTGTTTCATGCAGATGTGGGACCAGTGTGACCTGCCGATTATGCAAGGAACAAGCGGCATCCTCGGCCAGGGGCCACAACCACCGCTGCCGGGGGACCAGCAGTAGCAGGAGACCTCCCAACCGGGGAGGCTGAGAGGGTACTTAGACGAGTTGAGAAGAACTTTATTTCACTCACCTGCACAGTCTCGATGGCAGAGATTGAGGACCTGCCACCATCCATGTAGCCTCATGTAGTGGGGGCATCTTAGACGCAGGTTCGATTGTTTAGGCGTTTAGCCCATGCTGTGGACCAGTATAATAGGGCCCATATGCCCTGAACCTATTTAGACATTTTACGTGCCATGAGCACTACTTGTATATATTTTTTGAGGGCATAAGCCCTGTGACTCGTTATTGGTCCTATTTTTTAGGCGTTTGCGTCCATCTATGTACTCTGGTGACTTTATGATATTATATATGGTTTTTTGGTCTTTTGTGTCTTATGGATCACGTGTGAAAAAAATGTATTTACATGCTTATGTCAATGTTCTTTCATATGTGTGCAAGATGCCAATCTAAAATTTGATTAGCTAGAGTATCTGTAACTTGGTTTAATCTCCTAGGAACATGAAAACATGTAATATAATCAAAGTTTCGTTCCAAGAGATGTACCCTAAGGAATCATCGGTGTAAAGTTGGATCATGAACCTGGTACACTTTGTTTAACTAGGACACAACCAGTTGAGCATCGAGATAGACCTGGAGATGAGAGATACCCAATGACAAAGCGTCACGAAGTAATTCAATAACTGCACTATACTCAGCGACATTATTTGTGGTGTCACCTAAGCATATACCTCCAGAAGATAACAACTGGCCTTGAGGTGTAAAGATTACCCAAGCTGTGGTGGCAAGCCTCCGAGTGTGCTGACTAGCACCATCTGTGTACCGAACAAACACCTCGGAATCACTTGACATCTGCCACAGTGACGAAAGATAACATCAATGATACGTCCATAACACTAAAAAGAAACTAAAAAGTAATAGTACAAAGAGTATACATATGTTACAAAAAGTTACCCACAGTGAACTGCCTATGAGTAATACTTCTTGAGGTAGAGCCCATTTCTAGGCTCCACCAAAGAATTCCCTTCTAAATCAACCAGACGATAGGCGCCTTTTTTTAATACCTCTTTTATGATGAAAGGCCCGAACCACATGAGTTTGAATTTGCCTGCCCCCAGGGGGTCCTTATCTTGGTCATATACCAGGACAATGTCGCCTTCAGAGAACATCTGAGGATGAACGGACCTATAGTATTGAAACTTGAACTTATGTTTGTGAGCCTCATTGGCTAGGGCCGCATCACAACGCTATTCATTGAGCTGCTCAAGGTATACTAACCGTTCTTCGAGTGGAGAAGTGTCTGGCAGAAATTGTACTGCCAATTTTAGAGATGGGATCTGACATTTGATGGGAAAGACTGCCTCTAGCCTGTAAACAAGTTGAAAAGGTGATAAAATGGTTGCAGTCTTAACAGATGTTCGGTAAGCCCATAATGCCAAGTATAACATCAAATTCCAATTTGACTTGGCTGAGTTGATAGTTCGCTGTAGAATAGTCTTAAGAGTTTTGTTTACAGCTTCCACCTGCCCATTAGCCTGGGGGTAGTAGGGTGATGAATGTTATTGCTGTAACCCAAGATTTGATGTTAATTCAGTCATCATCTGATTATGAAAGTGACTGCCATGGTTAGTGACAATCTCCCTCGGGACATCGAACCTTGCTATGATCTGTTTGAATAAAAATAGAGCTACAGTCTCTCCATCATCTTTAAACGTTGGCATAGCTTCGACCCACTTTGTGAAGTATTCTACAACTACGATGATATAGCGGTGACCCCTTGTTGAAGGGGAGTTGCAAGTAGTGTAATCAATCCCCCACTTGGTTAAGGGTCCAACTATGATGACAGGAAACATGGGAGCAGGATGTGCCCTCATCTTCCGAGAGAAGATTTGGCACGGATGGAACTTCTTGACCGATTCGATACAATCTTTGATAAGTGTTAGCTAGAAGTAACTTGCTCGTAGAATATTTTGGGCTGTTTCCAACCCAGAAAAATGACCGCCACAAGCTCCAGTATGACAATCGTTGAGCATGATAATTGCCTCCTCATGAGTGAGACATTGACGTAGGATGCAGTCTACACCTCTCCGATACAACGTATCATCGAGTATGAGATAATTCTTAGTCTGATGGCATATACGCCGACGCTCATCATGAGAAGCAGAAGTGGGGTACTTCAAAGTATGGAGATAGATAAGTATATCTCCGCACCAGGGATCTGAAGATGTGATCAAAAACATATCTCCCTGGATAGGCGATTCTTCAGGCACAATGTCACCTGACTCAACCGGAAGTTCTGAAATAAGCTCTGTGAAGACCAGTGACTTTTTGGACTTTGCGGAAATGAAGTCTAAGTCAAACTTCTGGAGGATGACTATCCATCTACTGATTTTTCCACCTATTACCCATTGTGTCAACATGTACTGGAATGGACTCACGATAGCAATGATGGTGGTCTTGTGAAACATAACATAATGACGAAACCGTTGAACAACATGAACTGCTGCCAACGCAAGTTTTTTGATATGAGAATAATTGAGTTCATGTCCTATGAGGCCTCGGCTCAGGTAATAGATCACGTATTCTGAGAACAAGTCATCTTCCTGAACTAAAACCATGCCAATGGTTGACTTTGCTGCAGCCAAATATAATAAGAAATTTTTGTTATAGTTAGGTGGCCGGAGCAGAGGGGCAGTTGTGAGGGCATGTTTTAATGCATCGAAAAAGCATTGAGTGGAATCATCCCAGTAAAAGGGAACATCTTTCTTTAGTAAGTGCATAAAGCCCTTGGTGATTTCAGCATAGTTGGCGATGAAGCGTTGTAAAAAGTTCACCTTGCCTTGTAGACTCTGAAGTTGAAGGATTGTGCGTGGGGGGGGGCAACTGGATTATTGCCTCCACCTTGAGAGGATCGACCATGATCCCTGTTGTTGATACAATGAAACCTAACAAACGTCCTGACATTACACAAAAGATGCACTTGTTTGGATTCAAGCGAATCCGGAAGTAGCGACAACGTTCGAAGATAAGTCTAAGGTGTGTGGGATGATCCGTTCTCTTGCGAGATTGCGATGCTAAATGATCTAGATAGGACTTGACTATATGCTTGAGGTCATGGAAAGAAAAATACATGGCCCACTGAAAGGTTGCTCCAGCATTTTTAAGACCAAAAGGAATCTTACGATATGCGAATGTACCCCAAGGACAAATGAATGTTGTTTTGTGTTGGTCTTCAGGTTTGATTTGTATTTGATTATATCCCAAAAAACCATCCATGAAAGAAAAGGCTTCGCAACCAGCACATTCATCAATGATCTGGTTGATGAATGGTGTTGGAAAATTATCTTTGGGACATGCCTTGTTCAAATCATGAAAATCGGTACATACACGAATCATGCCTTGTTTTTTATTGACCGGCACAGGATTTGACACCCATTGAGTCAAATGGATAGGATAGATAAAACCTACCTTTAGCAATTTCTCAACCTCAACCTGAATGGCTACTGCTTTCTTAGGATTAACTGAATGAAGATTCTTCCAAACAGGCTTGGCATCAGGATACGTTGTGATCTCATGTTCAACTATTTTTGGATCGATACCTGGCATTTCCTCATAAGACCAGGCAAAAACGTCGCGAAATTCTTTGAAAAGATCTGTGTAGATTTGAATCTCTTCGGGGGAGTAATCTACTCCAACGAAGACACTCTCCACGATGCCAGGGTTTTGGGAGATGTTGATTGGTATAGTTTTAGCGATAGTTTCCATATTTCCCTTAACATAAATTTTGTGTGTAGCTAAGAGATTAATAGGGCACGACTGATCTCCTGTCATGGTTACGGTGAATTCTCTTGCTTCGATTCTTCTTAACTCTGGGAGAAAATATGATTTGTGATGAAGATCTTCCCAAGGTTTGTCTAGACTAGTCATTGCTTCGATTACTGCTTCATCAGAAGGAAAGACTAAGTCTAACAAATCGGTGATAGCGAGAGAACCCTGAGCCCAAATACGCTCTAGAAGTGGATCTAACTCTTGTGCAGGAGTCAGATCAGTGTTAGCTGAAGCTTGCTGGACTAAAGAGTATGCTACTTCAGCTGTAGACAAGGGCATGGACATGCCTGGGTGCCCTATCTCATCCATCATTGCCGATGGGGAAGGAAGTATCCAAGGATCCTTGAAGTAAGTTGTGTAGAACGACGAAACTTGAAAAATATCAACCTTATGGTGATTGGATATAAATTTGATGTCGTCGTGAGGGGGCGGGTAATCGAAGGTACCCATCAAGGATGGGCACAAACCAACTCCTATGTTAATGACACCTAGTTGAGGATTATCAATCATCGGGACTGTGGATGCCCCCAAAGCGGGGTCAGGTCTGGAGAAAGACAATTGATTGATGGTCACTATCTGGCCCTTGTGTGGAAACAACAAGACCCAGAAAACTGTAGCAACCACAACTTTCGTAGCATAAGTCCAACTCCTTCCTAACAAGAGGTTATAGTCGAGGGGAGCATCGACTACCTCTACTTCGACACACATGGTCTTCCCTCCTAACTGCATGGGGAAAGAAGGAATGATGGCATGTGGTCAGAATGAACGACCGTTGAAAGGAGTGAGGAGAGTAGGTGATGGAGACAAAATGGGCTGGCCAATGGCCTTCCAACATGCCAACGACATAATGCATGTTGAGGCACCCTCATCAACCATCGTGCGGAAGATATTTCGAGTAAAATTTTTCGTGGGATAAGCCACTACTATCTGAAATTCTATGTGGTAAGGAAGACGAGGTTTTAAGTCGGTTGTATCCAACATGATTGTACCCAGATTACAAGTCTCAGTAGAGGCTAATGTGGTTAACAAGGCTTTCGTCTGAGAAGGGTAGCTTTGGAGGACTTCCAAAGCGGACATCACACAAGGGGTTTGTGATAAATCCTCCACCATAGAGTAGTTCTGGGTGGCCCTTGCGTTTGGGTTATGAGAAGCTTTTTTAAATGCACCTTTTGGAATGAGTTCATTGTTTCTCCCAACGTCTTCTCAATTTGTAGAGGAAGAGATGGGAGGTCAGCTTCTTTACCCTTCTCGGAAGTGCTTGTTTTACTATAGTCATGCGCTTTAGTCGATATAAAAGCATCACCCCTAACCATATATATGTTCATGGATGCGGGGTTATTTGGAGGCAGACAGGGTTCTTGGCTGCCCCCTTCTGTGCTTGCAGAGGCTTGAGTTAGATTTTTCCCATGTTGAAATGGATTAGTCAACACTACCTGCTGTTGCTGCGTGACAAATTTATGGGCCTCTGCAAGTCAAGGACATAGATGGGTTGGGTGGTCTTCTGCGCACAAGTTGCATGGATACCTCACCTTCCATTTTTCAGTGTTGTCCCCGCCAACATTATCGGTGGGTTTTTTATCCCCCTTACCCTTCTTTTGTTGTTTTTTCTTCCCTTCAGGTTGCTGGGTGGCCTTTGGGTTAGTCGACTACACTGTGTGTACCTTCAACGTTTTGGTAGGGGGAGCAACCAAAGAAGTAGTTTGGCTGGCCGCTATGTGTGTTATAGATAACTGCTGCAACTTCTTCGTCAATTGCTCAGCGGGCTTTGTTTGTGCTGAACCAACAATATCATCAGCATGTGGTCCAACTCTCTGTCTAGTTTTATCCATTATTGAACGTGGCACATCTGGCAAGATGTTGTATAATAAACCAGACTGAGAATAGATGAGCTCAAACTGTTGAGCCCTCATGATGGCATCTTCGTCGGAGAAAACTCCTGACGTCACAACATATTTGGATAACTGCGGGACCAAAGACTTAAGGAACCACTCAAGAAGGAATGCTGGTGGGACTAGTACCTTGATTAAATTCTTCCGGCGTCTCCATTCTCGGATGTGATCAGAGATATGGTCCGTTGTTGTCTGTTCAAAATTGGCGAGCAACTCTGTACCAGTGTCGTATCTCACAGGTAACTGGAAATGGTTCAAGAAAGCCATCGCCAGTTCACCAAAGGAAGAGTATCTTGAGCGATCGATCTCAATGTACCATTTCACGACACTCCCAATGAGAGTACATTGAAACAATCACAACTGTATGGAGTCATCTTTCAATGAGTTAGATGAGCACCAAAAATGAAAGGTAGTCACATGATCTCCTGGATCTTCGTTAGGCTTGGCTTCGAAATTTGGAATCTCTGAAGGAAACTTCGTTGGCATAGGAGGCCAATGCGGATCGTGAAAAATAGGGTCATTCAACAACCTTGTCAAATCTGGCAAGTGTAAAGTCGCCAGGAACGGTAGTTTGGGTTGTTGGTGATAACCTGGGAAAAAGGGGCCTGGGGTTTGACTGGCACCAAGTTGCCAGGAAAAGTTTGGCTGCTGTCCTGGATTTTGGTAGGAACCATGGCCCTGGCCAGTGTATGGATTTTGCAGATGTGGAGACATCATTGGATGATTTCCCAAATAGGACATAGACGGTTGGGCATGCATTATATTCAAAGGACTCTGGGAAGGGTTGCCCCATAGTGGTCCCATGGGGATGGGCATAATAGTTTGTTCGAGATTCCATTGATTGTGGAAAGAATTACCTCAGATTGAAATTCCAGATGAGGGAATGGATCCTTGCCAAGAATTCCAAGGCCCTGATGTGGAAGAAGTTCCTAGGTTTCCCCCTGTGCAGGAATAATACCTTGCATAGGAGTAGATTGTCCAAAAATGGGGTTGCCCCCAGTCGGGAAAGTGGCTGACGAGAAGGTGTTGTTACCAAACATTCCGTTCAACGAAAATGGTGTTGAACCTACTAACATACTATGCGAAGGTGGTCCTTGACTCCCCTCTCCAGATAAACTATTGTGTGTAGGTTGCTCGACGGATGGCTTATACGAGCCACCGAGTGAAGGGGATGAAGGAGGGATATGACCTCCTCCATAAGGGAAAGCATTAAAAGGAGTAGGAGTTCCCCCCATGTGACCTTGCAGAGGAGCGCTAAAGCTCCTTGCCCCCAGACCTAAATTCTATAAAGTGGAGTAGGAAAGTATAGGACTTGCACCCGAACTAGGCATCCCGTATGAGAATGGAGGGCCTGTCGCACTTGGTGTGAAAGGGGTTGTGGCCACCACAAAAGACGGTATCAGACCACTGTGCGATGTAGAAGTGATTGAGACAATGGTGGCTTGGACCGACGACAGTGGGTTAGGAGGTGAAATCTCTCCTGTGGTGACAATCGTAGTGGGAATTGAAGAATTCCCAGAAGGAGTAACAACATTTGTTTCCATTGCTGTGTGCAACACTGTCTGGCACTTGTAAAATTGAATTGGTACGATGAAAGGTGCCAAGAAATCAGTGGTTGGGGTTTCAACCAGGCCAAGAGCGGTTGATTTAAGGTCCACAACGGTCGATTCCTCTAGGGGTTGGTCGGGCACAATGTCTTGTAACCCAGTCGCTTCAAAATACCCTTGTTGGTCTAGCTTTCGCCTTAACGGTTGCAGGGGTGGCTCCAGTGTAACCGGTGGCAAGCTAAGAAGCCTTCATGACCGGCGGAGCTCATGATCCTCCACTGTGTGAGAAGATAAAAGACAGTCTAAGGTAGTCTAAACATTCAAAAGTAACACACACTAAAAAAAAATCCCTAGAAGATAAGACAGACAAACACTAAATTAATTGGAAGAACAGTTACAACAACCAACACTAGAGCAACTTACCGGTGCAAGTGAAACTCGAACACGAAAGCACCCTCTAGGTATACTCTACAAAGAGTGGCCTGATGTCTATCCTAGGTGCCATGGTATACCCCTGTAGTCACCTGTGTATGTCCCTAAAAAATATTGGCAACTAGGTTGCCAGTGCGCGAACAGTCACCAGGCGGGTATAGTCGAAAGTCGGGTAGACCACAATGAGAAGGGTATCGAGCCTGAAACCTATCAAGGGTATCGAAAGCAAGTGTTTTGGAAGACAACTGAGGACGTCGAATGGATTCGAGACCCACGAAGCCCCGTGGAAAATGCAATCAACGGAATCCTAAAACAAGCCCTCTATATGTGTTCTCCACTACGATTGGTCCAGCTTTGGAGGGGTTATCTCCGCTACCTTTCCGCACATGAACTCGTGTTTATCCCCTGTGTTAGAGGGGCATTCCTAGATAACTTTCATGACACTGGACTTAGACACTCCCTAACTCAGACTCCAATGTTTGATTTTAAATGTCCTTGAAAAGTTTCCTCTCCAACCTAATCCAAGGCCCTAATCCTAAACTAGTTGGTGAACCCTACAAACATAAAAGTCTAGTAGATTTTAAATTTAGCATTAATTTTATGGCTTTGTCTTAATTTAATGGGTATGAAAGTGAAACTGATAATGTGTAAAATACGAAAGAAAAAAATGAATAAAAAAGTTGGAAACAAAACTTTTACTTAATGCAAAATTTCGACAACTTTTCAAAATAAATATTTTTAATTTTCTAAGATTTTGGACAATAAACTCAAAAGAAATTTCACTTGACTACAAGCTACTTATGATCTAAGTAAACTTCAAAAACTTATGAAATAAATGACTTTTCCCTGGCTAATAATGTAGAAACACACTCTTCAACCAAATAAGAAAATGAAAAGAGTTATTTATTTATTTATTTAAATGCTTGATAAAGAAAAAATGAAAAATACCAACAAGCAAAAACCAAGAAAAAAAATTCTGGCCTAATCGCAGATCGCAAAGCATTAGGTCAAAAATCACATAATAGCAAATTTAAAAAAAAATAAAAAAAATGACTCTCACACTTGTCTAAAAACCTTAAAAAATTCTTTTATTTTTATGACAACATTTTAAATGAGAAAAGAAAGGCTAAGGGTAAGATTAATCCTAAGCTACTAACTGCTTAGACAAAGATTCAAACACTTGAGAGGAATAATTCTTATCAAGGGCAAGGATGACTGCCTTACCCTCAACAAAAAGTATCATGTACAAGCATGCGACTGTTAATCTAACAACACACGTGCGAACGCGCACTGGATAGAGACAGAGGTTGTGTACACATAGACTAACCTTGTACAAGCCACGTGTATATCTAAACTCTGAGAAAAAATGAAAACAGACAGACCAAACTAGGAAGAGACCACTGATATTGATAACCAGAGTCTCCTGAAGGCTTGGACACTTTTTTTTAACAGAAAAAACCAACAATGTAAGGAAAAATTTATAAAGCCAAACAATCTGAGATAAAACTGCAAACAACAAGACTCAGAAAAAATTCCAGAAAACCCCCTGAGAATGTGTGATTCTGACAAGGAAGAGGCTGACTGCCTCCAAAGTTCTCTAAACTCTACACACTACTGCTACTTCTTTAGCTAGCGTTCGCACGCGGGATGTAAGAGAGTAGGGCGTGGGTGCACGCGTGTAGACCTTATGCAGGCCGTGTGTACCTCTATGGGTCCCGACAAACACCGTCAAGCAAATCAGAGAAAGCTGGTATGGAAAACTAGACTCTCTTCTAGCTCAGACCTTACAGAGACTAAAAGAAAAAACAGGCAAGAAAAACTAGTCTTTAAAACTACCCAAAAAACTAAATAAAATTCCAGGAACCCTAGAGATATCCCCAGTATGGTCGCCAATTCTGTTTTGAGGAAAATCTCTTTACAGACTAGAAAATAGGGTTAGACTTTGCATGTAGATATGACCTAGAGAAAATTTACTTTCTACCTTCATCCCCAGACTTAAATTCGATTTCTTTTAGTAAATGCAATGGCTAGATCAACCTACCTCGTATCGGGCATTTGATGTCGATCCCTTGTCGTACTTGATTACTTGTTCGCAGTCCTCCTTTCCAATGCTGACCTGCATACAAGACAAGAAACAACTACACATGCATACTACCTATAGAATAACGGGTTAGAAATTCAAACATGTACTTAGCAAATTATGAATAACTCATGAATTGGGACGGGAAAAACACTTTCTTTATTACTTTGAATGAGTCAACTTACAAAAGTTGAGACCGGCCACCGTTCCGCGAACCTGATCCTGGGCTCCTCTTTGACTGTCCTCCAACTACTTTGCTTTGTATCTCCTTGGGCACAAGGAAAGGCTAAAGGGTTGGGACAATGGGAATATGCAAATGGGCAGAGTTTCTTTGCTATATTTTTCCTCCTCCAAATGGTACCCCTACCCATTCTTTTATAGGTTAGAAGGAGCTAGGTATTTGGACGAACCCTCGTCCATGCATGGATAGGAGTTTCAGTTAACTCACCCATAGATTTTGTGTTCCTTCGGCAACTTTGCTTTTTTTGTGCTTTTGTTGGTCCACGCGGGCTGTTTTGGGTCAGCCAGCATGTATACGCGTGCAGTAATGGAGTAGGGCATGTGGGCCTTTACAAAAGAGGTTTTTAAAGAGTTGTTTAGTAGTGCTTTCGCAAAGAAGGGATATGAGATGGATTGATGCCAGGTAAGTATGTGTGGTGCAATTTAGGGTTATAAAATTGACTCCCGAACATGCTTCAATCACTTTGCACGCATGTTGTTCCTTTGCCAAAATGTCACGCGATCCGTTCCTACGTGATTCCAAAGACTTATCAAAACTTATCCAAAACACCTATCCAAAAAACGTGCGGAGCTATAGGGAAGACACTTAAAGAATGATAAGAGCTCAGGAAGAGATGCTATAGAGTCTGAATATGTTTCATAAACAGGTCAATCAATATTCTGGCACAAAGAAAGCAACCAATGCAAGACAACTAGAAACATCCAGATATCATAATAGGAGGGATGATCATATAGGATCTAGGAAATGAATGAGTGTTAGTAGACATCATCATCACTCACCAGGACAATTGACCAGAAGAGCACATGCACATTTAAGGTCATGGAGTAGCCCAAGTGTGTCCCCTATCTGAATATGGATGAGTAGGTTTGAGGTATATGATTTGGAAGGAGAGCTTAGGAACATTAAGCCTCCTAATTTTGATGGTGATCATAAGAAAGATGAAGATGCATACGTATGGTTGTTGGGAATGAGAAAATATTTTCAAATGCACAATTATTCATCAAATGTATAATATATAATTGCAAGATACCATATTCAAGGAAAAACATATATGTGGTAGGATCAACTCAAGTAGGTTAAGTGCATTGATGAGAAGAGGATATCATGGAGGGAGTTCAAAAAGTATTTTCAGAAGAAATACTTGTCAGATAAATATTATGACAAGAAGATGTAAGAGGTTTTTGAACTCAAGTTTGGAAGCATGATAATGGATGAGTATGAGAGAAGATTCCCTGAATTTTTGAGGTATGTGGGCTTCATAAATGTTGGGAAGGTAAAAATGCATTTTTTTTTGAGTGGGCTACATTCTTTTTACGTTGACATAATTTATTTTGATGAGCCCAAGACCTTGGAAGAAACCATAAGAAAAGTTATGTATCTTTATGAACATAGAAAAAGAAGACCAACATTTCAAAAGTCTTGGGATGATGGGAAGAGAGGAAATAAGGATTAGAGGAAGAAAGGATTCAAACCACCATTTGTGAAAAACAAATCTCAAGCATACAAGCAACGGAAACCAACACAAGATGAACATAAAATGACCGATTCATTGGGGAAAAGGCCAAGAAAACAACCCATAAAGTGTTGGGAGATGAAGGAGACCACATGTACAAGGATTGTCCTCACAAGGGAGAAAGGATGAGGACTATGCACAACATTTAGGACTCTGATACAATGGATGACGTGGGCAAAAACATGCCAAGTATTTATGCATCCTTGGACGAAAAACAAGCAAACTTACCAATCCCACATGATTGAGGTAGAAGGTAAGATTGATAATAAAACCATGTATATTTTGATTGATTCCGGAGCTAGTCATAGCTATATAGATCTGAAAAATAGTTGAAAGGTTTAAATTGAAGAGATGTAAGAATGAAAAGTATTGGTTGGTTCAACTAGCCACTAGAAACAAGAGAAAAATAAACTTAAGCTTGTTAATAATTGCCTAGTAAAATGAATGGAGTTGGAACTAAGGTAGATTTGAACATGATACCACTTAGATCATATGATTTCTTAATTGGTATGGATTGGTTGGAAAATCATCACACTGTCCTAGATTGGTACAACAAATATTTCACATGTTTTGATGAGAAAGTAAATTTAAGTATGGTGCAAGGTATTCCAAGACCTATATCTATTAGATATATTTCAACATTGCAACTGAAAAGAAGTTTTAGGAAAGGATGCCAAATATATGCATCCCATATGGAAGAGCCAAAAAAATATAAGGAGCCAAATCTTGAAGACTATCTAGTTTTGAAGGAATATGAAGATGTATTTGGGGAGTTGCCAGTATTACTACCAAAGAGAGATATTGAATTAATTTCTGGAGCTTTCCTAGTGTCCAAAAATATTTATAGAATGAGCACACCTGAGCTAAAAGAGTTGCAGATGCAACAAGAATAATTGTTGAAGAAAGGGTACATATGCCCAAGTGTCTCACCTTGGGGATCCCTAGTACTCTTTGTGAAGAAAAAGGATGGAACTATGAGTTTGTGTATTGACTTCCGACAACTTAATAAGGTTATTGTAAAGAAACTGTACCCTCTACCATGGATTGATGGAATTTTTGATCAACTAAAAGGAGCAAATATATTTTCCAAGATTGACAACATTTAGGACAAAGTATGGCCATTATTAGTTTGGGGTGGTGCCATTTGGCTTGAAAAATGCATTATCGACTTTTATGTGTCTAATGAATGGAGGGTTCAAGGATTACTTGGAAAAATTTGTTATTGTCTTCTTGGATGCTATTTTTATCTAATCCAAGCTAGAGGAGGAGCATGCGAAACATTTGAGGATGGTGCTACAAGTGTTGAGGGAGAACCAATTGTATTCCAAGTTGAGAAAGTCCACTTTCTATCAAAGATAGATCCATTATTTTGGCCACATCATCTCAGAGGAGGGCATAGTGGTGGACCCTGAGAATATTGAAGAAATCAAAAGTTGGCCAGCACCAAAGAATGTTTCAAAAGTGAGATCCTTTATGGGATTATTTGGATATTATAGGAGATTAATTGAACGTTTCTCCAAGGTTTCACATCCAATCATTTCATTGCAGAAGAAGGGAACAACTTTTGAATGGACTTCCAAGTGTGAAGAAAATTTCTATCACTTGAAGGATTTATTAACTGATGTACCTATTCTAAAGGTTCTAGATCTAGATGAAGATTCTATTGTATGCACAGATACATACAAAGAAGGGATTGTTGGAGTCCATACATAGAATGGAATGTCATATGTTATGAGTCAAGGAATCTTAAGGAACATGAAATAAATTATGTTGCCCATGACAGAGAATTGGCATCCATAGTTCATGCCTTAAAAATGTGGAGGCATTATCTCACGAGTAAAAAATTCGAACTAAATACAGATCATAGTGGTTTGAAACAATTATTTGAGAAGTCCACACTAAATACCAGACAAACAAGATGGTTTGAATTTATCAATGAATATGATTTTGACATCAAGTATATCAAGGGAAAAGAGAATAAAGTGGCTAATGCACTCAATAGGAGGGTGCATGAAATGCACACTACAAAAATAAGCATGCACAATTTATATTTAAAATATCAAATTTTAGAAGCTGGAACAACATACCATCATTATGTACAAGTTAAGGGGAGAAATGTACAATAAAAATATAAATATTACAAGATGGAAGAAGATGGATTATCTTGTACATGAATATATTTTATGTTCCTAAGTTTCAAGAATTGATAAATATAGTATTGAAGGAGATGCACAATGTACCATATGCTCGACATCCAAGGTAACAAAATACAACTGCAGTGGTAAGAATCTAGTACTTCTGGCCTAGAATGAAGAAGGACGTGGTTGATTACATAGCTAGGTGCATGGAATGTCAGAAGGTGAAGACTAAGTGTTGGCCCTTGACCAAGTTTTGGGATAATCTTGGTCATGTGACCTATTTTGGGACTTTGACACCCTGTCGAAGGAAGAGCACAAGACGAAGTAGAGATCAAGGGATCTTGACCCACTTTTGGGTCCCTTTTGGGTTTTTGGGAATATGTAATGGGGAAGGGATGTCAGCCCATGGGTTTACCCACACTTAGGCCCACTTTTGTAAAGTATAAATAGATATCTAGGCATCTATCAGAAGATATAGAGATAGAGATGTATGTGATGTAAGCTAAGTGCTAAAGAAGGTGTTGCCGATTGAATGGCTTGATAAGCAGACTCAACCTGACTTAACAACATGATGTCGCCTAAACGAGTGTGATCTCCAGGGTTAGGGACTATCCAAGGGTCGAAAGACACAGGAAGTTCATGAGGTATGGTGGAGATCATGTTGATATAAGCAACCGACGGGCATGGACCATCGGGTGGTGGAATGGGGAAAGTACCCATTAACGAAGATTCTTTTAAAAGGACTACACCGACATTCTCGTAACCTGGCGGGGTTTAAGCGATAAATGACACATTGCCAGTATGAGTATCGGAATTGAAGAAGGAAAGTTGGTCAACTGTAACAACCTTTCCTTGATGAGGGAAACATACTACACGAAAAAGTGTTGACACAACAACGCCCATGGAATCGATCCAGCTACAACCAAGCAGAAGATTATGATCAAGGGGAGCATCGAAGACTTCCACTTCAACTTGGACCGTCTTACCTTCTAGTGTAATTGGAAACGAAGGAAGAACACCGTAAGGCTTAAAACCAAAGCCATTGAAGGCTTTCATAGTATTTTTCAATTCATTTAAGGGAGGAGAACCAATGGCTTTCCAACAAGCAAAAGACATTACACACGTTGAGGCACCCTCATCGATAACAGTTCGGCAAATGTTCTTGTCAGAGACAACAACTTGTATCTGGAATGCGAGTTGAGGGGGTAACCTAGGAATATTATCTTCCAAGTCAAAGACTACTAAATTCGTATCTTTTGGGTCAATTCCACCTATAGCTTTCAACAGTGCCTTCCGTTGTGCAAGACAAGACTGAAGGACTTCAAGGGCTAACATCGCTGAAGGTGCCCGGGCTAGATCTTCAACAATGTTGTAGTTCTGGGCTGCACGAGCATGAGGATTGAAAGCCGATTTCCGAGCAACACCCTTAGGGGGGGGTCGCAGAACTGTATCAAGGCTCGGTCGTTCGAGATGAAGAGGACCGTTTGTAGGTGGATTCGGTGGAGAGGGTTGTACCAAAGCCATGGAAAAGGTTAAGCAAACTAGAAGAAAACAAGGTTAAGTGAGACATTAGAGAATTGATGAAAGATTGTGTGAAGGACTGAAGCTACAACAGCTAGGAAACTCCAACAAGTTTATCAAAGGTGGTTTATCTTCTTCATGCAAGTGAGCAAGTGTGTGTGTTAGAGCTAAGGGCCATTGAAAGGAAGTTTGCAACATCAAGGCTCAGGTTGTAATCTTTACTTTCCATCAATATGATACAATAATGTGTCCCTTAGCTCTGACACACACACTTGCTCACTTGCATGAAGAAGATCAACCACCTTTGATAAACTTGCTGGAGTTTCCTAGCTGCTGTAGCTTCAGTCCTTCACACAACCTTTCATCAATCCTCCAATGTCTCACTTAACCTTGTTTGCTTATAGTTTGCTTAACCTTTTCCATGAGAATTCACTCAATATATAGGAGAGAATGAATTGGTTACTTGGATAAGAATGATCCCAAAATATCAGGGAATCCAGTACTAGGATAACCATTCG
>JZKD02S0053738.1:185930-219846 GCA_000966675.3 Picea glauca | reverse complement strand
TTTTTATTTTTAACTTCATCCATATTAAGCACACATATTAATGATTCAATTAAGAAATATATGATGAACAACAAACCCTTATGAACACAAGATTTTATCGTGGAACCCAACAGGGAAAACCACAAACTCTTTTCTATTAACTGCAAAATTTGTTTTACATGTTACATAGAAGGAAGATATTCTTCCTTTTCTATCAACACCAACTGATCAGGATGCTCCCACACCCTTGTTCACCAGTACCAAATGGTAGGAGGCTACGACCCCCTGTTTAGTCAACTACAACTGACAAGGAAGCACCAACTCCCTCTTTTCACCAGCACCAATTGGTAGGAGGCTTCAACCCTCTGTTTAGTCAGCTACCACTGACAAGGAAAAACATACTCCCCTACAGGCTCCAACCTGCCCTTGCACCACCCAACCACCCTTATTTTATAATGCAATTCAATCTCTTCTTTTCTTCATCAAATTTGACTCATGCAGCCATTGCCGTACTTTCTACTTGTCTGCTACAACCTCTGCTTGTATGGTCTTCTATATGAAGTACTGGATTGCATAACTATTGCTTTGTCTTCTTCTGTTATTGAACTTAAATTAGACATTAACAAGCACCTTAGAACGAATAGTTCTCCATCTTGGATTTTGCTTATGTTTTTGATCTTCTAATCTCAACCACAAAGACACTATCTTCTCAACACTTTTTCTCGTTTATATAATCTTCAAACTGATGTGAAATTTAAAACATCATGTCCCTTTATTTCAACCATCGTGCCTCTTCAATTAATCAATCAACATTAATGTTTATTTATTTTACCATGAAGGTTTTTCATAAATTGATCTCAGTCATGGATCAATTTAATCCTTTATACTCGATCCCGAATCTCTGTTATATTCACAGAGACCAGATTTTGTGGAGGCGCTTCCTTCAAACCATCACATATGACCGTGCGTTACAGAACCACATGCTTACCGAATATAGCGACGCATAACAGTTTCCTTTTAAAACTCTTATATCATATGACCAACGACGGTGACCTCACGATAGGCTAGATGAGCCTTTGAGTGTTTATCGATTTCAATGGATATGATTCGATCTTCTCATGAGATGGACGATTGACTAGATTTCGACACTTTTTCCTTCAGGTCTTTGTGACTTCCAACATTTAAAATATCTCAAATACGATATCACCGAACAGATCGGATGGTTCACATTATATCTTGGAACCAGATCAATGGTTAGCGTTAATCCTTACACTCATTCTTCATTGCTTAATCCAACGACCAGGACTTAATCAGGAAATGAGATGTATGGCCACCATTTACTCTAGGTCTCTGGACTCCAGTATTCTCAAGCCTAAATTCACTGTAGTATGATCAATGGTTGAGAACACTCCTGAAGCGATCTTTTACATCAGACGAATTATGTTCGCTTTGGGACTTCAGTGTTCGGGACTTTCAATTCTCAAACTCTCATTTTCTCTCAGAGCATTTCACTCGTAGTCTATGATCCAGTGACGCGTGCCCTCCTATTGTGTAAGTCATCAACGATGGACATCTCTTGTTGTAGGTTAACGCATCCACTTACACTATCCTTCCACTATAGTAGATAGACAATCAGGAATGCTCTCGAAGTGATCTTTTAGATCAGACGTCTTGTGTTCACTTCGGGTCTCCGACATTCGGGACTTCGGGACATTGGGTGAGTGCAGTGGTAAAAAATCATGAAGCAAAACTCCCGGAGTGATGTAACTTCTTACATCACTTGCTAATGTGTCATAAGCCGAGTATATGCCACGTGTCACTCATATTTGTGATTTTCACGTACCTGAAATGCCGAATCAACTTGACACTTGTTAGTGTTTGATTGTGCCATGTGTCATTGCTGACATAGTTTGCTAACGTGGATCGTCACCGTTTCTTGGTGACCTCGACTTAGATATCCCAATGTGACACATGTTCATCTCCTTGATCTAATAGTTAGGATAACATCCTAAATGTATCTCAGATCGATGGCCTAAGACCTTCCTCAATCCCGATCTGTGATCTGATGACCTAGATCTTTTCGCGATTTCGCGTGTTGGGTGTTTAAACGTGAGCTAACCCTGACTCTTCCAACTCGCAAAACTATGAACTATTCCATATTAGATCAACGGTCGATATATCTCCCTTTGATCCATGACTGTGATCAAATCGCGAGTTTGCATTTCACGAATTCTCACGAATCTCTCTTTGACTTATTCACTCTTCGAGTCAGAGAAATGACGACCCTTCGCCACGTGCCCTCCTTGACAATGGATGGTCCCGATGATTTCAGAATGATTAATGGTCCATGATCATCTGTGATCCAAAGGATGTGATCATGTTGCGACCTCGCACCTCATGATTTCCAACAACTCAGCCTTTAACTTTCCTGATTTGCGAGTCAATGAAATTCCAATCGCTCGCCACGTATCCTCTATCTCCAATGGCCAAGATCATTTCATGACCTCACATATCACAAGTTACCACAACACTCACATTGGAATTTTCTATTTCATGAGTCAATGAAATGATGATCTCCCTCCATGTGTCCTCTGGATTAGATGACCCAGATTTGATTTGGTCAATTTGACGCTTGAGATCTTCTTCGGACAATCTAATGACTGTGATTTACATCGGATGATCTGATGGTTGAGATCTATTCTGTGATGCAGCTCTTGTAGCTTATCCTGTCCTTCCACTCTGAGATGATATGATGGCTATGGAGATTTCTCAAAGCATATCAATGGTCGACGACGATTGCAGAACTACAACTTGCGAGTGATTTAATTTTCCTTTCAATCTCTGCAATCTATACATGTCGTAGATTTGGCGTTTGCACATCCGACGGTCATGATTTAATCTGACTTAAACTAGTTGTTAGTTGGATCAGTTGTAGTCGTATATCTTTGAAGTTATGTGATCTTACCATCTAGACGAATTGCGGGGTTGTAACTAGAGAGTGGTTTAATTCTACTTCTGATCTCTGTAATTCATTCCTACCGTTGATGGCTTGCAGATCCAATGGTCACAATCTTCCAATGGTCCTCAAGCCCACGGTCACTCACATGATCGATGCATGCTATATTTATATGATCAACATGGTCAACCTCTTGATCGAATGACTGTTGAGGCTTCTCACTCTGATCGGACGAGTGCTGAGCTGATGCTTTTCCTTCCGAGTTTTGATCTCTGCGTTTGCTAACCCTCCTGAGCTTCTATCATAGGAACATTGTTGATCCTGTCATGATAAAAAATAATCACGAATTTCTTCTACTACCTGATATACTGTGCAATGCGTTCTTCCTTATGAGCTTGCGCTATCGATCTCTGCTCACTGTTTGACATCTTCTGCTAACTGATATACTTTTTGACATCAATGACAATCTCATCTGTGGTAATTCATCATTAACAAAAAATCATCACATTGACTGTTGACATCAATGACAATATATCCAACAGGTTGATTTTGTCCATTGATTTAAAATTTTAAATCAATATCCCACATGCATAGGGAAATATAAATTTTATGGGTTTATAATGTATTTTCAACTTTCCGCACCAAATAACAGGCATGTAAGGAAGATGGTAAGGATTACACCTTTGAAGATTTCTATGGATTATTGATCATTGATCAACACAGAATGCCTGATGAAGGAAATATTTGTGGTAAACATCAATCCCACTGGCTCAAGGGAAAGGGAAAGTTGAATCACAAGGAAATAGGATGGTTTGATACCCCTATACAAATACCGAGATGCTTTGACTAGAAACCTAAAGGTAAGACATATGCACCTCGTTAGAGTCAAAATAAGAAGACATATTAATACTGTGGAAATAATCGAAATATGGAGAAGGTTTGATATAAGAAGAAAGATGACCTAGAGGATAAGGTCAAACTCCTTGAAGGAGACATGTTCGCTATTTGTCGACCCACTGATAATTTCACCTTCCAAGTTGGAATTTCTCAAGCCTTGTTGTATCATTCTGCACAAAATGAATGGGTAGTCGACTCTGGGTGCACTCATCACATAACTAAGAATGCTTCCTTATTCATGTCCTTAGATGAAGTTGTGGAGAGAAAGATCTATGTTGCTGATGAATTTTCTCTCAACATTATTGGTCATGGTGATGTTCCCCGTCGACATGGAATAATTTTCGACGTCTATCATGTACCAGACCTTAGTTCTAATTTGTTGTTGGTTTCTCAATTAACACAAACATGTAATATTGTGGATTTTTTTCCATATCAATTATGTTTTCAAGATTTGAATAAATTTAGGTCGATTATCATTAGAGGGTTTCTGAACCCAAAGGGCAATTTGTACAAATTTTGTGACACAACTCAACCTGACTTTGAACTATCTTCTCTTGTTGCTCACACTGAAAAATGAAGTTGAACTTGGCAGAACAACTTAGACACCTAAATTTTCGAAGTCTATAGTCGATGGAAACACAAAATATGGTTGTTGTTTTACCTAAAGTTTTCCCCCATGATGGAGTCTATAAAGGATGCGTTCTTGGCAAGCATCATCAGTCACCCTTTGACTCTGGCAAAGCGTGGCGAGAACAAAAACTCCTGGAGCTGGTTCACAGTGATCTCTGCTGCATCAATCTACCTTCCTTAGCATGTGAAAAGTATATATTGACTTTCATTGATGATCACTCTTATTTCACTTGAGTTTATTTTCTAAAGAACAAGAATCTTGTCTTTGAAAAGTTCAAAGAATTTAGAGCCTTTGCTGAAAGGTAATGTGGTTGACCCATCAACTTCTTGAGATCAAAAAATGGTGGTGGGTATGTGAAACGACCTTTTGAAGAATACCTGGTTCGATATAGTATTGATTAGCAATGGTTAGTCCCTCATACCCCTTAGTAGAATGGATTTGTAGAATGCAAGAATTGGACTTTAGTTGAATGACTAGATGTCTTTTATAGGCCAAATATTTGTGTCCTCACTTTTGGGATAAATATGTCTATTATAAAAAATATATGCTCAATCACATCTCAACTTGAGATGTTCCTTTGGTGACTCTAGTCGAATGATGGTGTGAAAGGAATCCCTCAGTCAACCACCTTCGTGTGTTTGGATGTGTTTCTTGGGCTCATATTTCTGATGATTGCATAAAGAAATTAGATGCAAAGAGTCATGCTTGCATTATGATGGGATACTATTAAGAGTATAAATCCTATCGAATTTTTGATCCTGTCAAACAATAGATCATTATTAGAAGAAATGTATGGTTTGATGAGAAGTCTTCTGGAATCAAGTTGTGTTGGTTGTGGAGCCTGATTATCTTCCTGATTCAGAGGTTTGTTTCAGCTGTGCTTGGATCCCATTTATTGACGGGGGGGTGTGGGGGGTATTACCCCCACACTACTATCATCAGGGGGGTCCAGGGGGGTGACGAAAATTAATGGAGCCCCTCCTGGTGGTGGATTCGGGGGCAGTATCCCCAAAGAAAATTTTTGGGAAAATTTGCCTTGTAAAATATTATAATTTCATAGTCAATCTGGACCATTCATTATAAGGTCACAGATCCAACCATAGAAGTTATGTTAGGGATTTTTTTCCTAGAAGGAAACCCTCTTTTATGAGGGAATTGTATTGCGACCATGTGTGATAGTGAATATTGTATTTTGAGGGAGGATACTGTGAGAGAAAGAAGAGGAAGTTACAACGGGCGTATTGTAGGTTGTATCCGTTCATTTTGCTGGATAATAAAAAGGAAGGACCTGCCAATTTCTCTGGTGGACATAGCCCACACTGGGTGAACCACGTATATCTATGTCTCTATTGTATTGTGTATATTATGTGTTTTATTTATGCATTTGTTTTATTTTATTGCTCTGCAATCCTATTTTTCTAACAATTGTTATCAGAGCCAAAGGTAACTCATATAAGGAAAGGAGGGTTCCTGGTTCAAGTGGGAGAAATGGAGGAAGATGGAAGTTTTAAGATTGATAAATTTAATGTCCAAAACTACCAGCTATGGAATATGCAAATGGAAGATTATTTACATCAGAAGGATATTTACCTACCATTGGGAGGAATAACAAAGAAGCTGCCAACTATGAAGGATGAAGAATGGGAGTTTCTTGATAGAAAGACACTAGGAACAATACGGCTGTGCCTAGCAACATCGATGGCTTTCAATATTTCGAAAGAAAATACAATGAAGGATATGATGAAGGCACTAGCTAGACTATATGAAAAACCCTCAACCTTCAACAAGGTATTTATAATGAAGCGATTATTTAATATGAAGATGTCAAAAGGTGGGCCTGTTGCAAATCATTTAAATGAATTTAATATGGTTACCAATCAACTAAGTTCTGTAAAAGTGAACTTTGATGATGGGGTTAGGGATCTTCTAATATTGTGCTCATTTCCAGAAAGCTAGAATGTCTTGGTCATGATTGTAAATAACTCTATCTTTGGTTCAAACAATCTGAAATTTGATGATGTTATTGGTGTTATCCTTAGCAATGAAATGCGACGGAAAATCACAGGTGAGACATTAGGTAATGCGTTGATCGTGGATACCAGAGGAAGACAAAAGGAAAGAGGAAAGAGTCCAGGGAACCGTGGGAATTATAGGAAGGGTAGATCCAAATCCATACCAGGAAAGATAGAGTGATGGAATTGCGGGAAGAAAGGACATCTGAAGAAAGACTGTAGAGCTCCAAAGAAACAAAGAGATGGGAATCAGGAGAAAAATCAAGAAGTAAATGCAACAGGTGATGTGTTACAATATGATTTGATTCTTTCTTTAGATAATATTATTGATTCTTGGGTAGTAGATTCAAGGGCTTCATTTCATGCCACACCCCATAGGAAACATTTTCAATATTATGTTCAAGGTGATTTTGGACAGGTTCATTTGGGTGATGATGCACCATGTAAAATTGTTGGAATGAGTAAGGTACAAATAAAGAAAAAGAATGGAAATCAATGGCTACTGAAAGAGGTAATAAATGTTCCAGATCTAAGAAAAAATCTGATTTCATCTGGGCAATTGGAAAGCAAAGGCTATATATCTACATTTACATATAAGGAATGGAAGGTCACTAAAGGATCATTGGTGATAGAAAAATGAGATAAGGTAGGTACATTGTATTTGTGTATTGGTAATGCTGACTCTTCTATCTCTTTATGTTCTATAGGAGCAGATACAACATTGTGGTATCATAGGATTGGACACATGTGTTAGCACTCTATAAACATCATTCAACTAATAAAATGAATGACAAAGGCAACCTACAATCCAACTTTGAGGCCCAAAACTAGCCTTTCGAACCCGGAGAGGGCTCTCTCTGGAGACTTTGTCTCTGTATAGGATATAACTTTAAACTATGGGCTATATTTAACACCTTTAAACAATATTTTATGGTTCTATTGGGGAAAGACAACAAGACCTTGGGCTATGGATTTGATTTAAGAAAACAACAGAATCAAATGACTCAGTGATTGAATTCGAGAGGATAAAGGATAAATGATCAATAGTCTTCAGTTAAAAATCATTGCGTGTGGCGAGAGAAAAACACATGAAGAAACTCAGAGCACCGCTGGGGATGAATTCAGAGTAAATTTAGAAGAAATATAGTCTGTCTAAATGGCGCGAATCTAGAGCACTACGCAGTGAATTCTAGATTCGAAATAACGTTCCGATTCAGACAGAGATTACATATATGAATATAAAGAGTGTTGAGTTGAGAAAAAGGTACAAATATTCTCCTTATTACTATTGTTTGTGATATATTCTTTGTTGACTTTTTGATTAATTTGAAGTAATTAGGAAAGAAAATGGTTAAAAAGTCTTTTAGAAATATTATTGGATGATATTAGATATTTTCTGAATTTTGGTTTGAATTGTTTTGATTTTATTGCAGAAAATGGACAATTGTTGTTAACTCAAGATAGTTAAGAAGATCATGAAGATGCACAGGCCATTGAAGATTGAATAAATCAGGTGCAAAACAATTTAAAGGAATATTGAATCTTTATCTTGTAATCTTCATAAATAGTAAAAGCAATCCCGAGGATCTCTCGATTCTTAGGATAGCTTAATTTACTTATTTCATTGTAATATATAGAGGATAATGAACAATGGAGAGATAACCAAGGAATTTAACCAAACATTCATATCTCTTAATTGTTTACATTCTGTACAACAATCCATTGTAAATGATTTATCAATTATGGAACTAATGGAAGCTTCAAGCGTTTTGATCATCCCTGCGTACTAAGTTTTTAGTAGCAGTATCTTCTGAAGACCACGGGCCCAATCGAAAGGAGTTACTGTCTCATCTGTAATCATATCAATTCTGTTATAATTATGTGATTTGAATTTCCTTTCAAAACAATTAGATAGACTTGATAATGTGTTGATTCTTTTATGAATTGGTTATGATGTTCATTTGTAGAGAATGGATGTTTCATTTGAATATTATCGATTGTCGTTCCATTTCTAATTGTTGTTAGTTTATCACCTGTGAATTCCTTTAATTTTTGCGTACATTGTTCCTTTTATCAAATTCACATTTGTTTTTCCTTTCGCTTAATTCACATTTGTCGTTCCTTCTTAAATATGAAGTAGATCGTTGTTCTTTTCCAGCAGGTTAAATAATCATTAAGAGGTTGATTCATTAAGTGTTTTTGTTTATTAAATTACTGTTTCTTAGATAAATGAATTTAGTAAATTGATTGATGCTTTGATTCATGGCGTTTTATTGTTCAGATTACAATCTTGTTGAGTGATTTATTAGTTTCAGAAGTTTTTAATGAATGAGTGAAGAGCTTGATTATTGCAGTAATTTAGATAGACTTAGATTTTCTTTAGTTGAATTATCTACATGATTTAAACCTATACGACTATCTGCATAGACTTTGCTGACATTCTTGAAAGAGAGGACAAATCCTCAATTGATAAATTAATGTCAGACTAAGGTTGTTTTTAGGACATCTTTAGAGCCCAACATTTTGGCGCAGTTGTAGGAGAATGTCAAAGATAGCATAGGTTGCATCTCTGGAGGATGAGGTATTGAAAACAAAAGCTAATAACCTACGTAGTCAACAAGTAAAATGCTTGTGCCAACACCTACCTTCAGCTAATGCATAGATGTTATATAGGTGCATATATTTTGTGTCTGTGTGTATGACTAAGAAGAAAGAACCTGGAAAATTAAAACCCCCACCAAAAACTACAAAATCCCAGGGCCCGGTGCCCCCTGGAAGGGGCACTTTCATAGACGACATCATCTGAAAAGATGAATCTCAAGCCTCGGTTGGACCTTGAAAAGGTTCTACCTGAATCCCTCAAGCAACAAATTCACCAACTGAAGCTCATGTTGAGGTTCATAGCGGAACTAAAGGGACTAAACAAAGTTTCCAAAATACACATACTCCACTTTTTAGTCCTTTAGATAAGGGAAATTCTTGTAATTGGAAAGAAGGAGAAGGGGAGACCAGTGGAATTGTTGAGGCAAACCCACCACCACCTGAACTTGGATCTCTTGTGATTATGATAGAAGAAGGAACACTTGAAATCCCAGACATAGGTAGCATGATTAAATATCCTAAGGGACCAAGTAATCAATCACCTCGAATAGAACACCCAGAACAAGAAATCCCTGAGGGTTTTTGTCACATTTTCGACCAAATGGCACAACAAAATCAAATGTGACCCCAGACTTCCACTTTGGAATATCCTATAGTTGATCCGGTTTCTAATGCCCCAATGAAAGCCATTCCACTATAGAATCTTCCAACCTTCAATGGATTGATCTTAGAGGACCCTGACACGTTCTTATTTGAATTTGATGTCCTGTGTAGAGGCTATGACTACACCTCTGAACCCCAGAAACTAAAGATATTTCCTTCCACTTTGAAAGGAGAAACTTTACAATGGTTTATGGGATTAGGGGGAGGAACTATAAATTCATGGGATGAAATGAAATAAGCCTTCCTTACGAAATATCAAGACTATTCTATAAAAAGGGATTTAAAGGATGAAATCTTTAAAATGACTTCAAGAGAAAATGAAACACTAGAATAATGTGTTGAAATATTTCAATATAACCTGCAGAGATCACCTTACGGTACATTACCAGGTGAGGTACTTAAAGCCACTCTAATAAAAGGTATGAAGGATGAATGGGTAGAAACATTGAATTTAATGGGAAAAGGGTGATATTTATCAAGAAACATATGATGACATTGTCCAATTGTGCATCAGGTGTTCACGCGGGAGTACACGAACCAGATCGGGAATACGGGCTCCCATCACTAGAAGTAGTAACATTACTAGCGAGAGTGTCAGCCGAGTAGAAATTGGTAATCTTTTAGAAAATTTTAAAATGGACATTTTGGGTACTCTGACTACACAATTGGATGTTCTACAAGTTAAACAGAAACAAGAAGAAGTAGAACAGCCGTTGGCCATATTTTTTCCATGATGCAGAAAGAAACATGGTTCGAGGGAGTGTCCCTTGGATGTGATTCAAACTTGCGCCATCTGTGCCAAATAACATGTGACAGAGCAATGCCCATCACTCCCAGGACTAAAAGTTGTCATTAAAGAAGAAAGAGAGGAAACCGAACCGATATATCTGATGCCTCACTGTCGCCAGTGGCAAGATCGACCCCCAGGTATGATACAAGATCCTTCTTCTTTATTTTCTGGACAATATAATCAACAACATAATTCTGGAAACACATGGCAGGGCCAACCATTTTCTAACCCCACTTGACAGTCCCAACAATATCCTACTGCACCCTGGCCAAATCAACTAGTTGCTAATCCTACTTGGCCTAACTTACAATACCCTACCCCATTTTGGCATAATTCAAATAATAACCCCTATCCTTCATGGTGGGCTAGCACAACTCCCAAGCCCCCAATTGGACTCAAAACTGGCAGCGCCCCATGGGACTGACCAATCAACCCATGGAAATGGCTCCTCAAGCTCAAACCACTTTACAAGATCCACTTCAATTACCCTAGAATCCTCAACTTCAAGTGTGCCCTCAATTACCAACTCAACCCAACCCAAATCCTAATAATAGACCAATTGAGCTCGTGAAAATTGTCGAGAATTTGGAGGGTGAAACTAACTTTGTAGGATGCAACAAACTTTGATTGAGATCAGGGCATGTAATTTATCCTGAGAAAAGAAACGTTCATCAAGAAAAGGAGAATGAGAATGATATAGAACCAACAATAAAACCATCGACTATGGTCATAACAGAAGAAATAGAACAGGGGAAAACATAGTCGAGCAACAAAATCATGATAAAGATGTAATTTCTTCTCCCCTGTTTCTTGAGAGGCTAATGATAGAAAAACCATCTGTATATCCTAACTTTGATATCATCGGGGAAATAAATAATCTATGTGTTAAAATTCCACTCCTATAGGCTTTGCAAGATATTCCTATTTATACAAAGACAATTAAAGAATTATGTGGGAAGAAGCTCGTAAGGAAAACTAAGAATCCACCCACTGTTCATGTGGTAGGAACTTTGTCCGATATTATTCTAAGAAAGTAGGATCCAGTCAAGTACACGGACCCAGGGAATCCCGTGATAACGGTTCAGATACAAGGTTGTTTTTTTCCAAATACAATGGTGGATTTGGGGGCAGCCATCAATATTCTGACTACCGAGAACTGTAATTTCCTGGGTATCACCTCCTTCGAACCTCCTTCAACTATGTTATAATTGGATGATAGATCAGTGGTCAAACTAGTTAGCACATTACAAGACATATCAATCTCGATCGACTCTTGGGAATACCCAACTGATTTCCTAGTTATCAACCCAAGAATTAGACTCGATGGACACCCATTGATATTGGGACAATTGTGGCTAGCAACAACAGATGCATACATAGGATGTTGCACAAGCAACATGAAAATTTCTAGAGGAAGTTCTATAAATAACCTCATCCTGTATCCTCCAGCTAAACCAAGTCTTCCTATCATACATCAACAATTGCAACCACCTAGATATCTAGAAGAAAACCCATGATCTCCTCTCACACTAGAAGAATCTCTTGGGCTCAAAAATCAACTAGAAGATGATGTGATCAACAACTTCATTAACAA
This sequence comes from Picea glauca, assembly GCA_000966675.3. Taxonomy (NCBI): domain Eukaryota; kingdom Viridiplantae; phylum Streptophyta; class Pinopsida; order Pinales; family Pinaceae; genus Picea; species Picea glauca. The sequence continues at coordinate 207,723 of JZKD02S0053738.1, read as the reverse complement.
CCCAACTATGGTAAGCAACCCAACATGTCAAATTCTAAAATCTTTTTTATATAATGAAGCATAGGGTGATGTTTTGGAAGAATTGATGGAGAAAAAGATTCCCACTACTGCTGTCCATAAAAACATTTCATTTGAAATCGCACCAGGAAGATTTATGAATATTAATTCCAATTTGAATGAGCATGTTGGCACAGGGGCAGAACCAGGGTTCAATGCTTCAACAATGCACCAATTAAACCCTAACTATCGGCCCTTTCAGCAACACCTGCGAAGCAGATGAAGTCTCACCCGAGGTAGAGGCAGGGGTGGTTGCAGAACTCAAATGTCAGAAACCTTAGCCGGAACACATATCTGTGATTGTAACACCTTAGCACAACACTTAGCAGTTATCGTTCATTAGTATTTATCCTTAGTTTATAGCGCAGTTAAAACCCTAATTATAGATAAGTGTAGTATTCAATCATATCGAACATATAGAAGTACTTAGCATAAGGAAACATATAAGATCTAGCATTCATTCACCTTACTAAGCACTAAGCTATCATATCAAATGCATCTAAACATACATTAATGCACTAAGCATAAATCCTATGAACCATAATACAACGATAAAGTACAAAGAAACCATAACATAGGATATACGTGGTTCACCCTTGGCCTGGGGCTGCATCCACCAACTCTTCTTCTCTTTATTATCTTCTGTCAATCATCTACTTGAATAGAGCCAAAAAATCCTACTCTGCATAGGATCTTGTCCTGAGTCACTCTAATCTGGATTGAATGCGCCAAGGCCTCCTACTCGACGAACTCTTGGATAACTGCTTCGTTGACAGGTCCCTCTAAGCGTTGTACAACTACAGTGACAACTTGCTCCAGTTATGCTCCTCAGCCTTCAATCTCTGTGAATAGTTGGCAATCCTAGTCCTGTATTGGTTGAAGTCTCTGAGTCACTTCCATGACCTTGCTCTGTATGGTATGGACCTGCTGTTGAGCAGTGCAATGTTCTTAGGATCGCTTCATCCTATCGACTGTTGACAGGGGATTCAACTGTGCCTGTACTATTTCTGCTTGTTGCTTTGCCTCCTGGAGTTGTGACTCTAGTGCCTTCAATTCAGGATCCTCAGTGAGTCGCTCATAAATCTGGGCACTGCGATCACTTAGCTATTTACATTCCATGGTGAGGGCCTTGATTCTCTCAACTACGCTTCGAGTAGTTGATTCTCTTTGATCTCACACATCCTGTGTAGTGTTGAGCACTGTTCATAGCTCCAGATCAACGATTATTTGTTGAAGCTACTAGATAAATTCCGCAAGTTGCACTACTTGATGCTCTAATGGTTCTTCCACTTCTTTCTCTAAGCCTATCATAGAGCAAAGTGCTCTGCTAACTACTTCTTTGACTTCGAGCTACTCTATGAGCAACTGCTCTTTCTATTGCTGGATTTGTTCTTTCTCCTTTTCAAACTTTGTTTGGAGAGTATTCTTCTGCTGCTGTGCAACTCGACGTTTCTCTATGACTACTTCTTGCACTTGTTTTAGGGCCTCTGTGGCATGTTCTGTTTCTTCCTATGTGTGACGAAGGTGAGCTTCGGTCACATTAGCTAGTCTATGGAGTTGGGTAGGCTCATCTCCCAACTCTGGTGCTTCTAATGGTAGGGGCGCAGTGGACACTGCGTGGCTGGATTGAAGAGCCTCTTGTACCCCTCTGAGTTCAACCTCGATTCTGTCGTACATCTCCTCTTTCTTGGCTTCATGTCTCTGCAAGATGTCCTGCGAGGCATTGTTTACATCTACGATGATGAAGTCAAATTCATCGATCATGAGCACAGTCCGCATCATGGTTTTACTAGATTTTGGCTTCTTCCGTGATGATGGTTTCACTGGGGAAACCTTCCTTTACTTAGATGGGTCAGTTTCATCAACGAGATTCCTAGGCGATGTTACTTCACCTTGCTTCTACTAATCTTCTTTTCTAGTGTTATCTTCTTTATATACTTCGTCATCACCTCCTCGTCCAGGTGATACTGAAGCAGTTTCATCTAATGCACTGCTAATGTTTTGTACTTCTTCAGTCTTCTTCCTTCTGTTGGTTCCAGGTGTATCGTGTTCTTTGTGAGTGGCCTATGAGCTGCCAATTAGTTCAGGATCAGACATTTCTGCAGGGTTAGTAGGGATAAGCAGGTCTGCTGACCAGTCCTTAGTTATCTCTTCGAGGTCCTCCTCTATGAGCTTATAGTATGACTAAATCTCTTCTTTGTGCTCGTCTATGTGTGCAGTGATATAAATGAAGTGCCTATTTATGAGAAACTTCATGATAGTTCTGAACCAGTGCAGGGTGTTTGGCGTCATGCGAGGGACAACCCCGATAGCCCTCTTTAATTAGAGATAATATGTATGGAATACTGCATTCGATTGCCACTTTTTTCCTATATCGCTCAAGTACCAGATCGTGGTGAACTTCGCAGCAAGCGGCTTGAATGACTCAATGTCTAGGAAGGTCGCACCTTCCAGCATCTCCCAAGCAGTAAACGTTATGAGGATCAGTAGCTAGCTAAAATGGAACTCATAGCCCTGATCCTGAGCTTCACGATAATCCAATTCTAGCTGGTTGACTATGTACTTCACCCAATTCATCTGGAGTCCTTCTACACATTTCCAGCAAGGTCAACAACGAATCCTGTGATCTGTGTAGGTCTGTTCTTTCTCATGAGCTTTCCTGTGATCAGCTGCCAAGACAGGTGTACTGCGCCATTCTGGATGGAAGCTACCTTATAGCCTCACATCCCCTTTTCTACATCACCATATGTGTCTTTGATATTCTGTGCCAATGCGCGATCTGTAGCCTTCCCTGGGTAGAAGCCCTGTGGGTCGGGTCCCTGCATGCTCAATTTGGTGATCCTATAGATCAACGTTAGATTGATTATGATGCGTTTGTCTAGCCATAGGTAGCCACCATGGTAGCATGATAGTAGGATATTAACACATGCGTTAACCTCTTGGTGCCTTCCGAAATGTGGAATCTTCATCACATTCAAGAAGGTGAATTGTGTGAGGTTCATAGTCCATGGCTAGTGGATTATTTTCAAGTTCTTCCCCTTTGTCCTGGTCAAATACTTATAAGGAGCAAGCATGCTTTAGTTCTTGCGGTCCCCTAGGTTGAAGTCACTGAATTTTAATGTTGTGATCTTATCCTGCTGCATTCTAACTGCACATATCCCCTTTGGGAGGTACGCAGTAACCAGGGTGTAATCGAAGTCTCTGGGACACTATCATGATTCACTGCGTCGGTCAGAGGCAGAATGTAGTCAGGCAGGATAGTCAGGATTAACTTGGCATTCACCAAGTCATCTCGATGCTTGGTTCATTTCTCGACCGCAACTCAGGATGGTCCGGATCTATGAGCAGTCGATGGAGAGGCTTGCACTCCTCTTGTCGATGAAGCTTGAGCTCGGATGGACATCACCTTCTCAGCCATAAGGCCGATTAAAAATTCTTCAACAATTTTCTCTACAGTGTTGAGCTCATCCATCATGCGCGCTCGAGATCACATAGCTCAGGTCGATGAATGAATGCTCAATGCAATAGAACAGGGGTCAAAATCTCAGTAAACATAGCACAGTAACAATGAGTTCTCTTGTTGTCTCAGATACAATTCACAAAAGTGTTCTTGGTGCAACATTCGACGGAATAAGTAGACAATGATGTAACGAATCTCTCCAATGGGCGAGCAACCTTCATCAATGCAGTTCTGCCTGTTATGGTGCAGTCAAAATCATCCGACGGTGAGATTTATGGCCATAACTACTGTTCTAACCATTCAGGAGAATCAAGATAACAGTTATAATGCTTCCAACGGTCATATTGCTCCACCATGGAGAAGTGCCACTTTGCACTATTCTGATATCCCGACGAATTTCAAATTCTAGAGACCTTCCTTCTGTGAAGTCTTTTTTGGAACCTCCTGCAACTTTTCTAGCTTTTCTCTCTTCTTACTGAGATTTTTAGCCTTCTTCCCGGTGATCTGCGCCTCGGTATTCATCTTTCCATTCTGATTCTTATCTCCTCTTGGCATAGTAACTTCATGCTGTTGATGGTCTTTACTAGGGTTCAAGGGTAATACTTCTTCTCTTTCTAGGGTAGGTTCTCTACTCTCTTATACATACACGTGTTTCAAGTATTCCTGTGTTCTTTCAACTTCGACATCCAGATCTCTGGTTCTCAGTAGCTTCGAATAGTCCTCTTATTATTTCAATAGGTGTGCTATTCTCCTAGCCATGAAGTCTCTTAGGTCTTTCTTTTTCTGTTCTAGAGCTTCCTCGTCTTTTATTTGGGTCTGATCTTTCTCAATCCAGGTTTTTCCTAGTAATATAGAAAATGGGGTGTTGTTCTCAATAAATTTAACAACCTCAAATTCTTCCTCCTTTGAAGTTCCATGAGCACTCATAGATGTCTGGGTAAGTCTTCAACATAGGGTTATCATCTTTCCTTAAATAATCTTATTCCTCCTAATGAAGGAATCATAGCAGGCTTTCCTAAAATTTCCCAAGTTCTTTCTATCATGATATTCACCTATGTTTCCTCATCTAGAACACAATCAATATTGAAGTCTCCTATTCTTGTTTCTATGCACTCTTTTTATTTGAAGATCTCTGATAAGTTGATATCTCTGTGATCATTCAGGGTTTCTTTCATCTATAATAGTACAGTCTCTGATTCTTTCTAGGGTTCTACCATGGTCTTAGTTTCTTGACCTTCTTTAGGGTTTTCTTTTCTCATATTCATTTTTTCAAGATTTGCAATCATTCTAGGGAAATCCAAAACTTCATGATCCATAACTTTACAACAAAGACAACTAGGTCTTCTACCAGGGAATTCCTTAGCAAGATGTCCTAGTCTTCTACAACTATAACAAAGGGTTAATCCTCTCTTTCTCTTAAATGATCCCCAACCTTTCTTGTACTGTGCACTAGGATTATAGTAGCTAACCTGCAATAAATTATTTCTAGGGTCCTGCATCCATTTGTTAGTCCAAACATTCTTTCTATTCATAGGAATCACATATCTTTCATTATTTCTATCATATCTACTCATATCAAACCTTATTTCTTCTAGATGTGCGCTAGTTTTCAGGCTAGGACAAAATTTATCAAACATACATAGATCCATACTTTCAAAACAAAAATTTCCATTGATCTTACCTTTAACGAAGCACAAATCTTTCAGATCTTACCTCTTTTCTTCAGATCAGACTTTTCTTCTTAGCACAGATCTTCACAAATCAAGTAGAGTACTGCGCACTAGGGCAATAGATCTACGCATAGAGATTTCTCTTTTCTTCAGTTCCCAGCAATCACAGTTTCATGTCCCGACAACAGAACCATTTGTTGGCATAGGGAAAAACGCAGGGTTCAACGCTTCAACAACGCACCCATAAAACCCTAACTACCGACCCTTTCGACAACACCTGTGAAGCAGATGAAGTCTCACCCAAGGTAGAGGCAGGGGTGGCTGCAGGACTCAGATGTCGGCAACCTCTGCTGGGACACAGATATGTGATTGTAACACCTTAACACATCACTTAGCAGTTATTTTTCATTAGTATTTAGCCTTAGTTTACAGCGCAGATAAAACCCTAATTACAGAGAAACACAATATTCAATCAGATCTAACATATAGAAGTACTTAGCATAAGGAAAAATATCATATCTAGCATTCATTCACCTTACTAAGCACTAAGATATGGTATCAAATGCATCTAAACATGCATTACTTCACTAAGCATAAATCCTATGAACCATAAGACAACCATAAAGCACAAAGCAACCATAACATAGGATATACGTGGTTCACCCCCGGCCTGGGGCTACGTCCACCAACTCTTTTTCTCTTTATTATCTTCTGTCAATCATATACTTGCATAGAGACACAAAATCCTACTCCTCATAGGACATGATATCTGCGTGCACTTTGCCAGATCCTCCTTCTGTGAGCTAGGTTACAACACAAATCCTTTACACAGTCTCTTACAATCGCTTACACTTAGCCTTGCAAGTTCTCACACACCATGCACAAAGAATTTACAACTATCACTTGCACTTAGCCAAAAAGGTACTTAGCCATCGACCTTCTTCACTACTTACATCGCCTAGATTTCTATTTATACTTTACAAAAGGGCCTAATCATGGGTAAACCCATGGGTCGACATCCCCATACTCGTTACATAAGACCAAAACCCCAAAATCCCTAAAAAGGGGCCGAGATCCCGCGATCTCCACTTCGACTTGAGCTCCGCCTTCGACATCTTTTCGAAGTCCCAAAATAGGTCAAACATGACCAAGGATCCTCAAAACTTGGTCAAGGGCCAACATAGCAACAACAACAAAAATTGATTCATATCCTTTCTAAATATCAACAGGATTTTTCTTGGGAGTATCCCGACATGAAGGGAATTGATCCCCAACTTTGTACACATCACATCTATATCGAAAAATATGCCCGACCCATCCAACAACCCCAAAAAAGATTGAATCCTCATCTCAGGGACGTTGTTAAAGAAGATTTACAGAAACTGTTGGATGTAGATTTCATATATCCTATCTCAGACAATTGGTGGGTCTCTCCGCTAGTAATCATCCTTAAAACGAATGGGGAGTGGTGAATCTGTGTAGACTACATATAACTCAATAAATCTACCCAGAAGGACCACTTTCCCTTAATTTTTATTGATCAGGTCCTTGACACTTTAGGAGGGAAGCAATTTTTTTCCTTCCTCGATGGTTTCAGCGGTTATAATCAGATTCAGATTGCTCCGGAAGACTAGGATAAAAATACATTTACATGTCCATGGGGTACATTTACATGTCCAACCACATTTCAGAGAGCTATTTTAAGAATATTTTCTGATTTAATTAATGAAGGACTTGAAGTTTACATGGACGATTTCACCCCTTATGGAACTGATTTTGATCAAGCTTTACACAATTTAGAGAAGGTACTGGAACGATGCATTGCTACTAGGGTATGTTTGAGTCATGAGAAATTTCATATGATGATGACTGAAGGTGTGGTACTAGGAAACTATGTTTCTGCAGATGGAATCAAGGTAGACCTAACAAAAATAGAGGTAATCCTTAATTTGCCTACACCTAGTACACAAACCGAGGTACGTAGTTTCCTTGGCTGTGCAGGATAATATCACATAATCATAGAAATTTTTTCAAGAATAGCTGCACCTTTACATGCATTAACTGGTAATGTGGAATTTCAATGGTCTGATAAGTGTGATGTTGCATTTGTAGAGCTTAAAAGGCTAGTTTCAACCGCACCAGTGTTGAGAGGACCAAACTGGAAATTACCATTTCACATCTCTTCAGATGCATCATATATTGCTATAGGCTCTGTCCTTGGATAGTAAGAAGACAAGAAACCTTATGCTATTTATTTTATTAGTAAAAATCTTACTCCTGCAGAACTAAATTACATAGTAACAGAAAAAGAATTTTTAGCCATTATACATGCTATTATTAAATTTCGCCACTATATAACAGGCTATCCATTTATTCTGTATACTGATCATTATGCTATCAAATATTTAGCTAACAAACCAATTACTAATGTACAGGTTACTCGGTGGCTGTTGCTATTGCAGGAATTCAACATCACCATTAAGGATCGACCTGGAAGAGAGAATCTTGTTGCATATTTCTTGTCTCATGTACCCAAAACAAATAACTCTTTGACAATTGAAGACCAATTTCCAGATGAACACTTGTTCACTATCACTATTAAGATGCCTTGGTAATCTGATGTGGCGATTTATCTGGAAGTTGGGAGATTACCAGCACACCTGTCATCAAGAGAAATGAAATTAATTGTTCAACGCAGTGCACGGTTTACCTGAATTGGTGGATATGTTTTCCACACGGGGTATGATCTTTAGATCTGAAGATGTATCAGAGACAATTATATTCTCGATGTCTTGAAGGTGTGTCATGATGAGCCCTGTGGCAGAAATTTTCCAGACCGCAGAACTGGGCATAAGGTTTTACAGATGGGCTATTATTGGCCCTCAATATTCAAATACACAAAGAAGTATGTTCAGGCCTGTGACAACTGTTAGAGGATGGGTTGAATAGGCCAAGCTGATGAAATTCCCCTACAACCATAAGTGGTGGAATAACTTTTCGAAATATGGGCATTGGATTCTGTTGGCCCCTACAACCCAAAATCAAAACAAAAATCTTATATACTAGTTGCAATAGACTATATGACCAAGTAGGTAGAAGAAGTGGCCTTTCCAAACATAACTGAGGAAGCATTCATCAAATTTCTCTTTGAACTATTTGTACGCTATGTATTACCCAGGGAAGTAATCACTGACAGAGGGTTGCAATTTTCAACACATAAAATCTTGGCCACTCTACGCAATTATCACATTAAACACAGGGTTACCTCCCCATACCACCCACAAGAAAACAAACAAGTGGAAAGTATGAATAAAGTCTTAGAGACAATCTTGACAAAAACAGTTTCGACAAACCATCAAAATTGGGCAGCCGAGATTCCAAATGCCTTATGGTCCTATCGCACAACATGGTGTAACACTACTGGCTACTCTCCTTATCAGCTAGTCTTTGGAAAATAACCTATCTTTCCAATTGAATTTGAGATCAAGACTCTAACAATGGCCCAGGAAATTGGACTGGATCTTACGGAAGCACACACACAATGCTTACAACATCTCAACGAGTTAGATGAAGAACGCTTGTTCGCTCTCCAACACACATCTTTTATTCAGCAGCAGAGAGCTAGCTGGCACGATAAGCATATCAAGAAGAAATCCTTCTAGAAAGGTGATTGGGCGCTTCTCTATGATTCCAGATTTTAGGATTTTCCTAGGAAATTGTAGACAAGGTGGTTGGGACCATATGAAATCAATGAAGTTCATGATAATGGCACTGTCACTTTAGTTACCATAGATGGGTCTGGTTCTCCTTTTCTGGTAAATGGACATCGACTACGACTCTACCATCAACCGCTTTCAAAAGAATCCTTTTGCCAAGAAGTAAGTAATGATCCTACTGTTCATATTTTAGTTGGCTTGGAAGGTAACCCAACAACTTCAGTTCCATGAAATTGTTGTCTTTCTAGCACTGTACATATTGTATATAGTTTTCTTTAAATATTTGATTGAGATTTTAGGTTTTTACTTTCTCAGAAAGTCACTATAAAAAGCTTTGGAGAATAAAAACTAGAAAAGATGAACGTAATGAATATAATTAGCACTCTTTTATGTTCCTCATTCAAAATTTCAAATTTCTCTTGTCTCACTTTGAAAAATCCATCCAATATAAACCGTGTTTTATACAGGAGATGAATATGTCATGTTCCGCAGGAAAAATTTGGGCGACTGCACTAAAATAATGCACAATTGTACTTAATAGAAAATGAATGCATGACACTACAAACCATCCAATACTTCGATCGTTGAATAAACCTACCCGTAAAAATTAAATGAATTTAGTTGATGACTAATCAATCCTAGATTTGCTAAAACAAAAATGTCTGCGAGAGGTATCCAATTACTTAATTAGATGGTTGAAATTTGAACATCATCGTTTCCATTCATTCGAATATAACAACTGTCGTTCCCCTTGTTGCGATTGTTGTTCCCTTTGCAGGCATTGCCATTCATTTTAACATAACAACTATCGTTCCATTTATTGCGATTGTTGTTCCCTTTGTGGTTAGTGTTGTTCATTTGAACATAACAACTGTCGTTCCCTTTGTTGCGATTTCCGTTCCCTTTTGTGAGTCGTATCGTTCATTTGAATGTAATAGTTATCATTCCCTTTGTCACGATTAACATTCCTTTTTTTGCGTAGCATTGCTCATTCCAAAGAAATAGCTGATGTTTCTGTTGTTGTTCCTTTCCTTTGAAAGTAACGATTTTTCACCAACAACACGTCCTTCTGATACGTTTAGCCACTCCTTTGGGTATTGACTTCACTAACTAATTTTCAACAGCATTACTTCTAATCATCATGGCAACGATCTATCATTTTATTTTTGAGGAATATCTAGCATACCTTATCAAATTGTTCATGGATTGATTTTTTCAAATTGTCTTAATATTGTTCATAATCCTTAACCACCATAATTTGTTTCTTTCCCCTATATATACATATACTTGAATGATAATTTGCCTTCACATCATAATAAGGAGTCTAATGCACATTTTTACTTGGAATTATTAAACTTCTTATGCCATCCCACACTCTTAAGGAGTAGATGAGCCTCCCTTAATAAAGCCTAAAAAAAAAAAAAAGGGAACGACAATCGCAACAAAGGGAACCAGGAGAAGAATTCAATAAAAAGGGGAAAGGCCTCAACACCTCTACTCTCAGCGAACCATGGATAGAGATAGCAGGTGTGATACAGAGATATATCACATGCAACGAGCGATACAACGTGGTGAGACCTCGCCACCTCAAGCTACTGGCAGTATTAAAACAAAGTTCAGTGATAAATTTACCATTCTTTTTTAATACCATGCTGCATGAAGTTTCCGGAAGGACCTAGAAAGATAAAGACCCTGCCAATGTAATTAGTCATCACAAGTTAGTAAAATTGATAGTAAACAGGGCCTTAAACCATACACAAATAACTTGGGGAGACTTAATTGAACCCGATAAGCCCCTACAAATTGAGCAACCTGAAGTCCACCATGAAATTCCCCCACAGGGAATCGAGGCAGTCCACACAGAAGGAGACAATGCCCAAATTGAAATTCCAGTACCCTAACATGAAATGGAAGCAAACCCAATTCAGTTGGAAGAAACTCAGAGCATACAGGCAGGAACATCAAAGAAGAAGAGACAGAGAACAATTCCTGTTCCTAAAACCTCCACTAGAAAAAGAAGAAGGGGTAAAAAGACAGTACAATCTGAAAGCACTCAGGAAACTGTACAGACAGAATAGCCATCACATGAAACCCCTGCAGAAAAATAGGATGATTTCTTCAGAATTTATGAAGAAGATATGACTCAAGTATTGGGAAATTTAGGGATATCACTCACTGAAAATACAGACAGTTCTGGAGAATCCCAAGCTCCAACTTCTTCTCATTCAAACCCTGTCTTTGATCTTCCTGATATGGAGATTCCATCTCCTGAAGGAATAGAACAACCAGAACCCCGGTTTGATGAGAACGATCCTTTAGAAAAACTAGAGCACCCAAAATATATAGGGAAGTAGTTACCAGTTGATCAAGGTGGGGAAGACCTTGAAATTCCCCATAGACATGAAGAAAAAGCAGGAAAAGGCAATAACAAAACATGAAAATTAAAACATGAAAACAAGACATTGAGGAAAAGGATTAAGAAAATAAAAGTATTAAAACAAAAAGTTGGCAGATTGAAAGAAAAAATTAGACAACTTAGGAAGCAGTTGTAACAAGATGTCAAATCCCACAAGAAGAAGAAATCTAAGAGGGCTAGAGTACATGGAAGAAATCCACTTCCCAGAAGGATAGTTCACACCAATTCTATTGGAACACAAACAAAATTCCATTCTCCTTTGGAAACAATTGAAATAGAAACTCAGACAGAGGCTCCAACAACAATAGAAATACTTGTTTAGACTGAGTAAGTATTTCACTCCCCTGAACATGATACCATTATTAAAAGGTTGGAAGAAGAACTAGAACAATCCCAACAAACCCTAACTCAATGCAAAAGTGAAATGGTAAAAGTGTCAGAACATCAGAAAGTTGCCAGACAACTTCGAGCCATGTTAGCAACTGAGAATGATACTTTTGATGAGCTCAACAGAGCTAAAGAAAAGGTGAAGAAGGTACATGGCCATCTTGATGGATCTTTGGAGAAAATCAAAGAATTTTTCTCTATTTATTCTGATATTTTATCTTGCAGGGCCCATGCTACTAACTATGCCCTGTTTCTATTAGAACATTATTTGTTACTAAAAGTAAAAGCTATTAGGGCAGACACACCTTCCCAGTTCACCATTGTTTATATTTTTGTTTCATGTTTTAAAGAACAAGAGGATGGAGTAAAATAATTTTTGTGTGAACTATATCTTCACAACTTCATCCTAAAAGGAAACATAGAAGAAAACCCCAATTCATTCATTGGGGATACATAGTTTCAAGCCTTCTTGTCTTTTGCCAAAAAACAAACCAGGTTGGCTAAATCACATAAGGTTTTCATGAAAAGGGAGAATGGACTAGACCTATGGATCAGAGGGGAACCTCCTAAATCCTTTGATACCATTATGCAACATAAAACATTCATGAAGAGGGAGAAGGTTGTAGAATCTTTAGCTCCCATCCATAGACATGTTGTACATTTAGGTCTATAGTATTTCAGAGAGAATAAAGAAGAAGCCCTTTCTTCTGCCAAATTAAGATGGAATGTCTCTTCAAATGAAGTTAAGAACAGGGAACCATTTGGTTTCAAAAAATTTCAAGCAACTACTTTTAGGTTAGAGAGGTATGCTAGAATGATCATGGATGAAGGGCCTTCCTAGATTGGATGCATGTACAGTCCTCCCATTATTTGGTATCCTCTAGAGGTTTATCAAAGTGATTATGAAATTCGTAAGAAAAGGGAAGATGTTTCTTTTGAAGAGATTAAAGGTAAGCATGGGTTTCGAAGACCTAGAGAGGATACCTCTCCTCCCTTTAATATCACTACTTTACATGTAAACTCTCTTGTTGCACGAGGACATGCAAAAAGGTAAGTTGGGGGTATGTTGAGTTGAGAAAAAGGTACAAATATTCTCCTTATTACTATGGGTTGTGATATATTCTTTGTTGACTTTTCGATTAATTTGAAGTAATTAGGAAAGAAAATGGTTAAAAAGTCTTTTAGAAATATTATTGAATGATATTAGATATTTTATGAATTTTGGTTTGAATTGTTTTGATTTTATTGCAGAAAATGGAAAATTGTTGTTAACTCTAGATAATTAAGAAGATCATGAAGATGCATAGGCCATTGAAGATCGAAGAAATTAGGCGCAAAACCATTTAAAGGAAGATTGACTCTTTATCTTGTAATCTTCATAAATAGTAAAATCAATCCTGAGGATCTCTCGATCCTCAGGATAGCTTAGTTTACTTATTTCATTGTAATATATAGAGGATAGTGAACAATGGAGAGATAACCAAGGAATTTAACCAAACATTCGGATCTCTTAATTGTTGACATTCTGCACAACAATCCATTGTAAATGATTTATCAGTTATGGAATATGGAAGCTTCAAGCGTTTTGATCATCCCTACGTACTGAGTTTTTAGTAGCAGTATATTTTGAAGATCGTGGGCCCAGTCAGAAGGAGTTACTGTCTCATATGTAATCGTATCAATTATGTTATAATTCTATGATTTGAATTTCCTTTCAAAATAGTTAGATAGGCTTGATAATGTGTTGATTCTTTTATGAATTGGTTATGTTGTTCATTTGCAAAGAATAGATGTTTCATTTGAAGATTATCGATTGTCGTTCCATTTCTAATTGCTATTAGTTTATCGCTTGTGAATTCCTTTCATTTTCTCATACGTTGTTCCTTTTATCAAATTCACATTTGTTTTTCCTTTCGCTTAATTCACATTTGCTATTCCTTCTTAAATATGTAGTAGATCGTTGTTCTTTTCCAATAGGTTAAATAATCATTGAAAGATTGATTCATTAAGTGTTTTTGTAGATTAAATTACCGTTTCTCAGATAAATGAATTCAATAAATTGATTGATGCTTTGATTCATGGTGTGCTATTGTTCAAATTACAATCCTGTTGAGTGAGTTATTAGTTTAAGAAGTTTTTAATGAATGAGTGAAGAACTTGATTATTGCAGTAATTTTGATAGACTCAGATTTGCTTTAGCTGAATTATCTACATGATTTAAACCTCTATGACTATTTGCATAGACTTTGCTGACATTCTTGAAAGAGAAGACGAATCCTCGGTTGATAAATTAATGTCAGGATAAGGTTGTTTCTAGGACATCTTTATAGCCCAACAAAGAGCATAGGAAAGCGCATATGCAAAGAAAGAATACACTACATTAGACTTCCACTATTAGAATCTTTTCATCAAAGCTTCAAGACCTTTGCATTAAGTTTCAATTAGATAAAAAAACCTACAATCAATAGTCACTGTCTACACTGTTTTTCCAACCAACCTGGATTACATTGAAAATATGGAATATATAGAAAAGGGTGTGCCACTTGGGATACCCTGCGCTCTAACTACTATCCATAGAAACTAGGTTTCGACTACCCTCTATCATATGGCTCTTCGAATGGTCTTTTGATAAAAATAGAACTGACTGCACTCGGCCGCATCATAGTCACTCATCTTTGCCGCGACGTTTCAGTCATTAGAAAGATTTCATCTTTGGAAAATTATGTGTCGATGTTTTCCTTTGACAGAGCACCTGGATGATCAATTATTCTGTCAGACTCCTACTGCACATTGTAATGACCGTGATATCTGTCGTGCGATCATTTTCTTGTGCGTGCATGTGACATGTGACTACAAACCATTGCAGGTGCCTCCAAAATGATGACCCTAACTAGGGAGCAATGCCTCTTCCTCAAAATGTCACACATCTATTTTACATTTGTCCTTCAAAATGATATTTCACCGCTGTGCGTCGTATGCTTTTTGTGCGGGTATTTGTTAGAGTCTGAGTCCGCACCACATTTGAGGAAACAAAAAACAGAGTCAATAGGTTATGTGTATGGTCTCGTTTTCAGTTTGGATACTCTAAGTTTTCTCCTGAGAGACCAGTTTCGCCTTTTCAGGTTCATCACTTGCCTTTGCAGAACCGTGTTTTCTTTCAGCTTCTTCTATGCACTGGCCAGAGCCGCGCAGACTTTCTCCATGGTCGGTTCACATTCCCTAAAGTGTTTCACATTCCTTTCTTCCAACATCCTCTGTGTTTCACGCAGTTGTATGATCATATCCTGTGCTTCTTTGAGTTGTCTCTTTAGCCAAGTTGTGTTTCCCTCGTGACCTTGTGATGCTGGTACTTCGAGGGTCTTTGCTGCTAGCTATTGTCTCAACTCTCTGTTTTCTTGGTATAGCTCAGTTATAGCGAGCTGCGCTTATTTAATCTACTGCAACGTCTCACGAGCATCTGTTCTTTTGGTGTTTTTCCTCCTCCTTCTTCCCCAACTTTCTCGACTTATGCCTTCGATGGGATCTAGCTGAATAGTGCACATGAGTAACTCTTTGGCGGATGACTTTGCGCATGGCTCGCTCAAGACTTGGGTCTCCCCAACCTCCTTGTTTTTCGTTGGCCTGCCCCTTCTCTGGGGTATTTTCTGTTGGGGGGATAGGGCTTCCAATGTACTTCCTTCCTCTGCAAACCTTCCTTCTTCAGCCTCCGCACGGTGGGATTTTACCCTTTCCACAGGTAGAGGGAAATCTCCCTTTGGATCATTGGGGATGCCTTCTGCAAGTAGAAATGAATAACAGTTATTTCCCAGTCACCTTAACTCCTCCACCAACAACAATTTAATCAATGAGACATGTGATATTTTCCTGTTCGACTGATCTGTTTCAGCTTGGGCATTGTGCCCCATTTCGAGGAGGATTTGGTGTAAGAAAAAGGGCATATTTAACGGTCTCCTCCCTGTGAAGTGCATCAACAATATAATGTGGTGCAGATGTATTCTGTCAGACCTTCCTTCACAGGTGAAATATTTCATAATCACCTCCATGAGTTTCTGAAAGAGCCCATGCAAATATCTACTTGGAACACCCATTTCGACTTTCCCACCTAAGCGATCTCTCTTGATGAAGTCTTTGTAACACTGTTCATCCAAAGGAATGCCTTTAAACCACCTTTCACTGAGAGAAGGGATATTTGTCATGACTGACATAGTTTCCTCTATCACTTGGAAAGTGACACCTGCAATTACCGCGTGGGATCCATCGAACCTGAGTGCGAACTTCTCCTCTAGTTTTGTGTTGAAGCCTTGGATTTTTCTACAAAAGGTCATGCATTCAACCTGCTCAAAAGATGCCCTAAACTCCATATCTTCATTGACCAATATCAAGATTCGAGGCTCAGGCCCAACATTACTGCCACTTCGTGCACCTTTCCTTATGCTCAGGGATGTTGTCATGGCGTAACGTGTATTGGTTTTGTGCATGGTGCATTTTGTGCGAACCAAAGGCGGTAATCTCAATTTACCTAGGCTTGCGAGAATAACTACATGCAATGCATAAAACTGACTAATGAACAAAATGCATGTAGAGCACTCATAATTTATAATCAGGTGGGCGAGAGATGGAAACGTGTCGGGGGACACTGAATTCATGGTGACTGGAGGTTTCAGAGTGATATTGAAGATTTTCCCAGTACATCCACGTGACAGGTACACTTCAGAGTGTGCAAAGTACAACTGATAAGAGTTGCAGGGCATATGTGATACACGCACCTTGATTTTTCATTCTCTCTGGCTTCATAATGAGATGATGATGGTCACTTCGTTCGACAAAGCAACTTTTATTTAAAAAATTGCCTCGACTTTAGGCACGTAAGACCTTCTCTTCTGACAGGACCCGACTCTTTGGGAAAATACCTTTACCCCTTACACATGTTTTGGTTCTGACATCCATTCCCGACTCCAAGGGCCAACCGACCACTTGCCGACTTAGACCCATTTGATTTTCGGTACCTGACCAAAAACACTTTGACACACAGACTCTGACTCGACTAAGACCAACTCTAACTGAAAAAATGATGGCGCTAACAACTGGCTCCAACGAGGATTTCTATCCTCCCAGTGAGGTGGAAAAGAACAATAGACCAAGTGCTTGACCATTAGGCCTTATTCGAATTCCAGACTCTGAAAAAACAGAAAACAAAAAACACAACCTAAGCCTTCTTGACACAGTTTCGATCATACTCAACATAAACTCAGGGCCTTCACTCCGGGCTTCAATTTTCTACTGACATACTGACTTGAAAAACCTTCTTCGAAAGAAAAAACCAAAAAATAAAATGACTATTTACAATGACAATGAGATTTAAATGGACTTTAATGCACCAGGTAGTGTTTGAGGAATGTGTCATTTACAGGCCCCCAACCAATGCATTCTCCATTGAGTTCTTCTAGAAAATATGCGTTGTTTCCGCGATGCACATTGATTCCGAAAGGACCCATCCAAAGATGATCGAATTTTTTGTGCTTTCCTTTATCATCATTCCTCGCATCCCACTTCAACACTAGATCCCCCATCCAAAATTCCTCTTGCTTAGAGTGTTTGTCGAAAGTTTTTGTTATCCTCTCTTGGTGAAGTTGTGATCGATTGTAAACATGCTCCCTCATGTTCTGCACATGAATCGACTGATTTATCCTTCTTTGTGTATCATCTGGATCGACTTCTTTCTCTTGCAACAACTTCTTGACGGGCAATCCCAACGATGTAGGGAAAATCACGTCTGTGCCATACACTATTTGGAATGGTGATGTGGAGATGGAATTTTTGGTAGTGATTTCGTCCTCCCACAACGTGTAAATAAGTTTCTTATGCTAGGCCTTCTTGTTGTCCTGCAAGAGTCTTTTAATGATCCTAGTTAAGCTCTTATTAGACGATTCTGCTAACCCATTAACTTGTGGGTAATATGGTGTAGAATGTCCCAGGTTATATTGTAGTCCTTGCAAAACTCCTCCATTTTCTTGGACTTGAAAGCGACCATGTTATCTGTGATGATTTTGATAGGGCACCTGAACCTAGACATGATGTTGGTCTCTAGGAACTGAATGATGATCGTGTCAATAGATTTCTTTGTCGGAATCACTTCGATCCATTTTGTGAAATAATATTTGTTCGTAAGTATCCAGCTATGTTATGTCGAGGATGGTGGATGAATCTCTTCTATGAAATCCATGCCCCATTGCATGAACGATGCTTCGACCGATATCGGTTCAAAGGCAAGGGTTGCATCTTTCTCCTTCCATCGAAAATCTGACACTCGTGGCAACTGGAAACTTCTTTGTACACGTCTACGAAGATGGTGGGGCAACAATAACCCACTCTGAGAATTTTATGCGTGGTGGTTTTCCAGTAGTGATGTCCCCCGCAATCACCTTTGTGGAATTATATGATGGCATGTTCCGCGTCATCTTCTAGTATGCAGCTCAACAATATCCCTCCTGGATCTTTCCAATACAATGAGTTGTCCAGGATGCATAAATTAGTAGCTTTGAGTTTTAAGAATCTGGCCTTGGTCTTACTTAACCCTAGGGGGGCTTGTAGATTCCTCAACACATAAATGATATCCATGTACCAAGGTGAATCGATGAACTTCTGAGCCACCTGCGTGGTTGTTTCTTCCTAAGGATTATTTGATAAATCAACAATGAAGTTGATTCTGAGGACGTTGCAGTTCGATTACACCATCATTTTTGCGAGGCCCTGTCCTTTGATCATATTTATGGGTTTGATTTCAAGGTCATATTCCAGCATGGCTGCTATCCACTTACCTCTTCTTCCTTTCAGGTCATGCTGAGTCAAGATATCCTTGATTGAGTTGCTGCGCAGATAAGCGATAACGTGGGAATGTAGTATCTAGGTTCTGAACTCCTTTAGGGATTTCACTAAGGCGTACACTTGTTTCTCCATAATGTCATACCTCAGTGGGGAATCCATTAGCATCCTGCTGAAGTATGCTATAGGTTTCTCAAAATTTTGATCATTTTTTTGTAACAATACACCAACAATGGTATGCTCTGAGGCGAACGAGAACAAGATGAAGTCCTTCGTGAAGTCCGGGCTGACCAACATGGGAGCTTTGGTCAGCGCTATCTTGATGTCTTCAAATTATTTTCTGGCTTCGAGGTTCCATTTGATCTCGTTCCCTTTTTTGATCATATAGGTGGTATGTTTTATAATTTCTTCTAATTTCGGGATGAACCTTCTCAAGAAATTCACCTTTCCCAGGAAGGACTGCACCTCCTTCTTGCTGCGCAGAGTGCTAATTTTTAGGATTCCTTCAACCCTACTGGGGACTATCTTTATACCTTCTTTAGAGATGATGTGCCCCAACATTTTCCCCTCTTTCATTCCAAAATGTGATTTTTTTGGATTCAAAGATATGCCAAACTTCCTTCACTTTTGGAAAACTTTTTTCAAATGCCTGAGGTGTTGTTCATCGGAGTTGGAGTACACTTTGATGTCGTCCAGATAGATCACTATAAATTTGACCTTATCTTCAGCAAATGCTATATCCAACGCCCGCTGGAAAGTATCTCCAACATGTTGGCAAATGTTTAACAGGTAGTGCATGCTTGTCATTGATGGAAAGTACATCAATGAAGATGGCATGAGTACATGAAGAATGTAAGAGATGGGCACCATAAGTATTTTAGGAGGATGCTGCAGAGAAAGCCCGCTAAGTTCAGAAGAGATAGTGCAGAGGAATTTTGACAGGTCATTATCAGGCAAAGTAAGCTTGTCATTGATGGCAAGATCAGAGTATGCAACAAAGGAAAAACAAGGACAAAGTACGCTCCAGAGGAGAAGCGCCAGTCATCGCTGGATCTCATCCTGAATTCCCGATGGCCGTTAGATCTGAATGAAGACAAGAAGAGGGCATTGAAGAATAGAATAGATCTCAGGCGTCAGATCTGAGCGCAGGGTCTGACCACCGTTGGATCGAGGAAAACCTGCAAGATATTTAAAAGTGCAAGGAGTAGAGGGCTCACAAATCCCGGAAGCAGGAGCACCATCCATCTCAGGGGGTTATTTGGACCGTTGATCCGACTCCCTATCGGAGTTTTGAGGATCGCGTGTTGGAAATGTCAAAGAAACAATGCAACAGGAATCCCGATTTCTCGATATGAAAAATCCCGACGTAATCTGAGTCATCAAATCAAGATCACATCTGGACCGTTGATTGGAGTTTTGAGGATCGCGTGTTGGAAATGTCAAAGAAACAATGCAACAGAAATCTCGATTTCTCAATATGAAAAATCCCGGAGCAATCTGAGCCGTCAAATCAAGAACACATCTGAACCATCGACCCGACTCATGTTAGCAGACCACGTCAACTAGGAACACGTGTCACAACCATGTAATGACAAGTGTCAGACTGATTCAACATTTTAGGCACATGTAAGTCACGAATCAGAGTGACACGTGGAAATATTCAACACGTGTCAATCCACATGTGACGTCAGCAGATGGACAACTTGTCGGAGTTTCAAAGATCGAGTGTTGAAGTTGTCAAAGAACATTGACATCAGGAATCTCGATATCATGATATGAAAAATCACGATGTAATCTGAGCCGTCAGATCAAGCTTTGATCTGGATCGTTGATTCCACTCAATGGAGAGGCATCGGGGATCAAGAGTTGGACATGGCAAAGATTATTGACATCAGGAACCCCGATTTCGCGATATGTGAATTCGCGATTTAATCACAACCGTTAAGTTAATAAGTGACCTGGACCGTTGATCTGATTTCTTTATGGAGTATCAGGGATCAAAACTTTGAAGTGACAAAAACACTGGATATCAAGGATGTCGAAATTGCAATACGCGAAATCACGATTTAATCGCAGCCGTTGAATAGAGATCAGATCTGGACCCTTGACATAACTCCATATCAGAGTTTCGTGGATTGTGACATCAAGAGGAATAGAAAACAAGGCAACAAGAATGCCGAAATCACGATATGCGATATGGTGATTCGATCACAGCCGTTAAATCAAGCTTGGATCTAGACCGTTGATGTAACTCCATATCGGAGTTTCAGGGATCACGACTTGGAGAGGCAAGAACACAATGCAACAGGAATGCCGAAATGCCGAAACCCGATTTAAAGGAAAAATTAATAAAGCTCATCCAACGACGTAGATTAACCTGAAGAATATCCGAGGGCTACTGTTGCACGACACAATGAAACTGCTAGAAACCATTGATGGTTTCTACCAGAGGATGCGAAGACACTTCGGGATGACTGACAGAGGAGGTGAAGAGTATCTGAGCAGAACGAAGATGTACATGTAGGCGATTGATAGCTGATGAGCATTGAGGCCTGTAACTAAAACAGTGAAGGTGAGTACGACTGTCACAGAGAAGACGAAGAGTCTCAAACTACCAGAGAGGCTGAGGAATCTCAGTATAACATACAGTGATGCTGGACACGCGGGGTGAACCACCAGAGATGTTGAAGAGTCATGATGATGATCAGACAGAGCACTCGAGAGGTGGAGGATAACAGCACGGAGTCAGCATGAAGAGGCATTGCAAACATTGCATGCACAAGGTGCACAGAAGCTATAAATACACGGTACAGAGAAGAGATTGGGTTGTTGTTGCTGTAGGAGTTTGGTGTGGTTGTTATTGGTGAAGGTGATTCATGTGTGAAGAAGGAGGAGAGTGCAGCAGCTGAATAGCACAGAAGAGGAGATGTGCAGTGAATGGACATGGCGCACAGAGCATAAAAAGTGGAAGAACAAACAGCGCAAGTGATGTGAGCAGAAAGGCAATGAGGCAGACAGAGCAACGAAATGCAACAGAATAGTGATAAGTCTAGTAAGCCATTGTTGAACATCATATCACTGTAATAAATTTCAATAGCAAAGATTTATATTTCAGGGTGGTTGGGAGGAGCTAGGGAGGACTGGTGTCCCCAAAGGTTCAGGTGGGTGCTTGAACACAGGGAGTTGGTGCTTCCTTCTAGTTGGTGCTAGAGAAACCAGGGAGTTGGTGCTTCCTTCTAGTTGGTGCTAGAGAAACCAGGGAGTT
>JZKD02S0053738.1:156435-185880 GCA_000966675.3 Picea glauca | reverse complement strand
TGGTGTTCTCATCAAGTTGCAGCTTGCAAAACTGAGGTTGTAGCCTCATTATGAGTTGGTTCTCATATGTATGATACTGTAAAGATTGTAACCATATATAAAGAAAAAGAGGTTTTTACCCTGCATGGGTTTCCTCGAGAAATATCTATCTCTGTGTTTCTCATATATGTGAATGATCCTGAAAGTTCCATTGTTTATTTCCCTACATTATTGTGATCATCATTTAGTGTCTCTACAAAGAGTTTAAAAGAACCATAATTGTTTAAGCACGGCAACAACTGATTGTGATCATGATGCTGAAAGTGCCATTGTTTATTTCCCTCTCAGTTGTCTAACACAACATTCATCAGGCCGAAGGGCATCTTAACGTACATGAACGTCCCCCATGGTGTCATGAAAGTTGTCTTTTCTCAGTCATCTGGGTGTACCATGAGTTGATTGTAACTCGAAAATCCATCTAGCATAGACATATTCTAGGACCCAACTACCTTCTGCAAGATATATTCCATCTTCAGGAGTGGGTAGTTGTCCTTGAGGGATACTTTGTTCAAATTCTGAAAATTGACGCACAACGTTATTTCACCACTCTTTTTCCTTACAGGTACCAGATTTGCAACCCATTTTGAAAACCTTAAAGAAACAATAATTTTGGCTTCGAAAAGTTCTTTACCTCCTTTTTGACTAGCGACAATAGCAGGGGATTTATCCATCTTAGCTTTTTTTGAAAGGCTTCTGGTCTTCTTTGAGAGGAATGACTTGATAAATCACTT
Source organism: Picea glauca (assembly GCA_000966675.3). NCBI lineage: Eukaryota > Viridiplantae > Streptophyta > Pinopsida > Pinales > Pinaceae > Picea > Picea glauca. Next base: position 185,110 of record JZKD02S0053738.1, on the reverse strand, counting down.
TGGTGTCATAAACTTTCAAGTCATCATAATTCCAAGCGAAAACGTCCGGAAATTCCTTCATGATATTGATATAACCCTGTATGACCTCTGGACTAAGAGTCTTTGATCGTTTGATTATTTTTAGATTCTCCTGGGTCCCGATATTACAATCCTTGACATCCTTGTCATTTGCAGTGATCTTGGGATTTCTAGCCACGTCATTTTCATCAAAAATATTTTCCAACGGAACTAATCCTTTCGGGATGATATCATTCTTAAGCTGTACTATGTCCCTTCCAGCTATCTAGTTTTGGAAAGGGTCATCGTCACTGTGTGCATCCGCTCTTTCATATTTGTCTCAACAACATTCATCATCAATGTTCATATTATCGAACTTGTCTCTCATTTGGAGAAATCTCTCCACCTGTTTGTCATCCTCAAACACCCGCCAATACTTTATATTTTAGGGAACTGTCAGCCTGTGTTTGACTTCGATCTCATACTTTATGTTCGAAAAAATGAGAATTTTAAAAACTAAGGCTGAGGTGGCCAAGGCATTCACAATCTGATTCTACCCCCTTGTTATAGTGGGAAAACCCCCCTATGGACTACACTAGGGTTCAACATGTAGGAAGATCTAACCGTCTAAAAGTATCCTACCTTTCTAACTACCCCGAATATACCCCAGATTAATACATGAAAGACAAAGTGAAAAGATTAGGTAACTTTACCTTTTACTCCACATCCGGTGTCGATCCTTTCGTGTTCGATAGCTCCGCTGACTACAAGCCTCCTCCCAAGGATGACCTGCATTCATAAATATATAAACATGGAACTACAAACATGCATCTCATATATAAATAATGGGTTAGATGTTAGAATAAAGCATAAATCAAATACAAATATTTGAGACATCATATTTTGGGACATAAAAAGTATTCCTTTTATTGATATCACAATGTTTACTTACAACAAGGTCGACGAATGCTCCATGAACTTGGTCCAGGCTCCTCTTCACCAAGCTCCAACTTCACTTCCACGTATATTTCTCCTCTCAAACTTCTTCTAGGGAAATGGAATAGCTTACGATGGAGGAAAAAGGGAAAAATGGGAAATTCTGATGTAAATCTCACAAGGTGGCTAGAAATTCTTGGGGCAAGGAGGGGATGTGAAACATGCAGCGTTTCACTGTTCTTATACTTAGCTTGGGAATGATACCCCAACAAATCCTTTAATATGACAAAAGGATGGTTATTCTCTTGGGTGACAGGATATAGGCGATGGATTAGTTGGGAAACTACCCAATAGCTCATAATCTCAATGAATTCCTTGCAACTTTTTAATTTTTGCAACTTTTGCAAGTATACGTGGGTTGTAGTGGTGCAACTAGTGTACGCATGTGGGATGTAGTGGTGCATCAAGTGTACATACGTGGGAAGTAATGGTGAAGGGTGCATACATCTTCAAAAATAGTGTTTTTAAGAAGAGCTGCTCAGTGATGGCTTGGCAAAAATAGCAAGTAAGAGGGCCAAATGCTAGGTATGCATGTATGGAGCAATTTAGTTTTATAATAGATGCCTGCTAATGTGTGAGGTCAGAAGAGCATCTGATGGATGAAATACATTAAAAATATTCACCAACATATGAAGTAAGTGAGCCCAGGACCAGAGTTTGGGAGGTGCCATCTGCAAAAATAACAATTGTCTCTCCGAGGCGGGCATACCCATGCTCGGGATGAAATAAATCATGGCTACCAATAAAATACACTGCAAATCCATGTCATATAACTATATAAAGTTTAGCCATGAGTAATACACAATGGATATAGATCTTAAAATCAAAGATATACATGTATAGTATCCATCTTCAAGAAGCAAATGACACCTGATGGCTGGATATGAGGCCTTCAGAGCTCGAGCAACAACTTCAATATCTTCAAAAATCAGGTAGGATTTTAATGTGAGGGTACGACTTCAATACCCCGAGGTCTTCGAAGGCTCGTCGGGAATAGACAAGAGGATCTCGGTGATCAGGCAAAGAACTTCATTGATTTCGAACAAGGAATTGATTAGACTTTTTGGGATGGTCGGGCATGAGGTCAAGAGACAAACTATAGAAAGGCTGGCTCAGGTTGGGTAAAACTTCCCTTGGACAATATCATGATAGATGATCAGACTCAGGGAGCATGACATTGAGATGAGTTCATGATGTAGGAGGCAACACAAACTCTCCTTGTGTTTGGAAGAATAACCAAATAGAGGAGGACACAACTCTATGTAGCGAGAACAACTTCATAAGGTCATATTAAATCCCAAATCTTGATGAACAAATGAAAGGATGTGCTTTGTCCAAGGAGACTCATTGTGCTTCTAGAAAAAGGAAATATATTTCCCATCCTCTTTTTGGGGTATATTTGATTTTTTTTTTCTTTTTCAATATTTTTGAAGAGCTTGAAAAAGAATAAAAGAATGCTAAGTTACAAAGGAGGAACGAGTGTCACAAGAATACTAGTTCCAAGAACAAGGAAAACACTAATGATCATAGCAAGGAGACATGTGTAGGAAAAGGACACTCGGGAAAATTCCTCCATGGGTCAAGGTGTCAGGTCGCAGAGGAAAAGTGCTACAAGGCTTGCGTATAAGGCATGCTTCAAAGGTTTATTTGAGAGCAACATGGAGCCGACATTAGGCCAAAGACACAGAGATGCAAATGCAATTAGCAGGACACAATGAAACCCCCTTCAATGTATTTTTCACAAGCTCAGAGAAGGTAAACTCGATGTTTTTTCACGTTTAGAGAGTCTAAAAAAATGTAAAAGAAGACTCCAATGGGGTATCTTTTTCGAAAATAGTCTAGTCAGTTCGAAAAAGGAATAAACTAGCACCGAAAATACGTCTATTCAAAACCATTTTAATGAGTGTGTCACAGACAAGATCACTCAACAATCTTCTCAATTTTAAGGAGTCTGAAAAGAGATTAACTATGGACTCTATATGGTGTGTTCTTCTGGGCCAATTTAACGAGTGTGAAGGAACAAGGTCACTCAACAATCTTTTAAATTTTAAGGAGTCTGAAAAGAGCTTAACTATGGACTCCATAGGGCATAATCTTCTAAACTAGTTTAACGAGTGTGAAGGAACAAGGTCACTCGACGATCTTTTCAATTTTAGGGAGTCTAAAAAGAGCTTAACTATGGACTCCGTGGGGGTTCCTTTTTCGTAAATTTAGTCCCTTCGGCCCAAAAAAGGGTTAAACTTATACCTGAGAATACTCTTCTAGTGAACCGAAGTTCCTAGAGTATACCTTTGTTCGTACAATTGACCATCTAGACCGAAAAAGGGGTAAAATACCACCAGACAGACGTGCCTTCAAGTTTTATCTTGGTGAGCGTGAAGGACAACAAGATATCTCGACAATATTTTCATGTTTAGAGAGTCTGAAAAGGGCTTAAAGAAGACTCATTTTTTGGGAGTCCCGAGGGTGAGGCCAAGAGTGATTGCATATCAGATGTATGAGGCTCACTCTCATAATCAGGACAAGACTAACATGACTCCTGAGCCTAAAGTCATTAACGACGGCATGGACGCCAAAATGCAACCAGGATCTACCTAAGGCATCCATGTAGAGGTAGGATCTACCACCTCACCATGACACTTCTAAATAAACAACGATGGTTCCGTAGCGTAGTTTGGTGGGATTGATCCTATGAAAAAGCGGAAAAGACAACGAGATGCAGAAAGTGGAGGTGGAATCCTAACTTAAATGCAAAAAGTTGGAAAACTGACTTTTACCAAAGGACCTTTAAAAGTGACCCATCTCCCAAATTTTTTTCCAAACCAAAAGTGAAGTGCATCATAACATCTAATAAGAAACTCAAGAACCACGTTAAATGATTTTCAAGCCAGAAAAAATGACAAAAGGGTTCGAAAAAGTGGCAAAAAGGGCCAAAAAAGTCTATAAATAGTAGCTGACAACTCATTTTCACCATTGCAAATTGAGAATTGACCAAAAAGCTAAAAAATACCCCGTTTCTAAAATATTTGATTCTGAGAGCTTCAGAGGATCAAACAAACTTCTGCTCAGACCAAGTAAGTACAAATTCATCCCTCTTACATTTCCATACTTCATTCATGTATTTCTTTTAGTTTTTTGGGGGGTGTGCCCTCCTAAAAAAGGGTGGCCCTACGTGTATGTGGGTTGTTCAGGACAACCCGCGTATGTCCGCGGGAAAAAAAGAATTTGCCCGCGTGCATATGCGACTGTGTCCAAGACAACACACGCACACCCTCAATAACATAGAAAAATGAAAATGCAAGAGCTAACTCTCCCCTTGAACTTGTCATGTAACAGGATGTATGTCCACTGGAGAGAGAGGGAGCATGAGGATATTGATATCTTGGTTGATGAGGACCCTACTGCTATGGACGTATTGAAGCAATGCGGTTTATGGAATTTATTCCGGTGTCCACTCATGAGGGCACAACCCATAATGTTGAATGCCTTGGTGGATTATTGACATCCTGACGTTGAGGTGTTTATTCTTGAGGGGAAATCATTGAATCCAATGACTGAGGACATTTAATTTATGACTGGCCTATCGAAGAGAAGGGAACCAGTAAACTTGCATTCATTTCCCCCTAGGCCCCACAACATCGCCGAGCTTATCAGAATGCATTGTGAGGTTGACACTGAGAAAGTAGGTTCTCAGGTGCCAATCCAGAAGATTACCAATCTATCACTGAAGGTGATATTTTTCCTTATTGGGTGGATCACTGGATCCACGACCTTACATCAGGCCTCCCGGGTGCACATGTATTGTGCGGTGCAGTGCTTAAATGCATGATTGTTTGACTGAAGCACGACCATGCTTGACTGCATGAAGATGCAGCTCACAGAGTGTCGAGGGCAGAGTAACAAAAAATTTGCATTTGGTACCTTTTTGTGCTCTTTCTTCTTTGAGAGGGTAACCAGCCTTAGTCCACGAGAGATAGTGTGGGGGCATGTGGCCTCCTTCCTAGCAGTGAGTAGATGGGTATCATTTCTGCCGCGACAGGGGGGGGGGGAGGACCATAGAGGCCTTCGACGATGCATTTTTTGACTAGTGGGCATGGAAGTTTTCGGAAATAGAGGACTACCCTTATGCCAAAATCAAATTTTCCAGGGACCCGAACATGCCTGTACCTTCTGGAGGAGAGCGAGGAGAGACAGGTACGTTTGTTTTTAAAGTTATTTAATTTTTTGTTTCTTTTTAATATATATATATATATATATATTTATGTGAATCAGAGTATCTGACAACTATGTATCTGTTATGTACAGATGTGGGACTGGTGCATCCAACATACTTCTCGAGGACCAGGTGACGTCCTTGACCAGAGGAAGTACCAACAATCACCATACCAGCAACAATAGCAGGGGGACCTCCAACCGGAGAGGCTGAGAGATTTTTGAGATGGGTGGAGCAGAACCTCACCGCGCTCACTCGTGCAGTTCCCATGGTTGAGATCGAGGATCTCCCACCATCAATGCAACCTCACATAGTTTGGGTGCCACAGACCTAGGTCCAAATCTTCCAGCATTTGGCGAGAGTCGTATTTCACTATGGCAAGGCCAACAGGCCCTGTGCTTAGCTAGGATGGACCACTTACGTGTCGAGGGAACACTTTTTTATATTTTTGAGGGCATAAGCCCCGTGATGTATACCAGACATGTATTAAGGAATTCATGCCCACAGATGCACTCTGACACTTTTTGATATATAAAATATGTATATATATATATATATATATATATATATATATATATATATATATATATATATACATCTTTTATGTCTTATGGATTACATTTTTACAAATGTATGTACATGTGTATGTGTGTGCTTCTTTTTATGTGTATGCAATATGCCAATCTAATACTTGATTAGCTAGAGTATCTGTCATTTGATTTATTATCCTATGAACATGGATTTATGTAATGTAATCAAAGCAACGTTCTAAGAGACGTACCCTAAGGAATTGTTGGTGTAAAGTAGGATCATAAACACGGTAAACCCCATTTAACTGGGACACAACCAACTGTGCATCTAAGTAGACCCAGAGGTGAGAGATACCATGAGACAAAGTGTCACGAAGCAAATCTATCACTGCATTGTACTTGGCAACATTGTTTGTGGCGTCACACACAGATACCTCCAGAAGATAGCATATGGCCTTGAGGTGTGAAAATCACCCAAGCTATGGAAGCAAGCCTCCGAGTGTGTCGGCTAGCACCATCGACGAACCCAGCGAACACCTATGATTCACTTGACATATGCCACAGTGAAAAATATGACATAAATAATGGCACGTCCATAAAACAAAAAGACAAAAACTAATTGTATAAGAACTATACATATGTACAAGAAGTCACCCAAGGAGACCTACCTACAAGTAATACTTCTTGAGGTAGAGCTCATTTCTAGGCTCCGCCAAAGCATTTCTCTCAAAGTCAACCAGATGATAAGCGCCCTTCTTTAAGACGTCCTTCATGATGAAAGGTCCAAACCACATGGGTTTGAACTTGCCTTCCCCCAGGGGATCCTTATCTTGGTCATAGACCAGGACAAGGTCACCTTCAGAGAAAATTTGAGGGTGAACGAACCGATCATACTAACACTTGACTTGTTGCTAGTGAGCCTCATTAGCTAAGGCTGCATCACGACGTTTCTCATTGAGCTGCTTGAGATATAATAAGTGTTCCTCAAGCGGTGAAGTGTCTGGAAATAACTCTATTGCCAACTTTAGAGATGGGATCTGGCACTCTATTGGCAAGACTACTTCCATCCCGTAAATGAGTTGAAAAGGTGAGAAACTGGTGGCAATCTTTACAGACGTTCGATAGGCCCATAATGCTGAGTACAACATCAAATGCCAATTTGACTTGGTAGAATTGATCGTTCGCTACAGAATAGTCTTGATGGACTTATTCACAGCCTCCACCTGACCATTCGATTGTGTCTAGTAAGGTGATGAATTATCTTTCCTCAACCCAAGATTTGATGTTAACTCGGACATCATTTTATTCTAAAAGTGATTGCCATGGTCAGTGACAATATCCTTCGGGATGAAGAAGCTTGCTATTATCTGGTTAAAAAGAAAGAAAGTTGTTGTCTCTCCATCATTATTAAATGTCAGCATAGCTTCGACCCACTTTGTGAAATATTCTACTGCTACGATGATATAATGATGCCCCCTTGCTGAAGCCGGGTGGCATGTAGTAAAATCAATCCCCCACTTAGTGAAGGGACCAACTGTAATGACGGGAAACATGGGAGAGGGGTGTTCCCTAATCTTCCGCGAGAATATCTGACATGGGTGGCACTTCTTGACCGATTCAACACAAACCTTGATTAACGTCGGCCAAAATTAACCGGATCATAGAATCTTTTGGGTTGTTACCAACCCAGAAAAATGACCACCACATGCTCCAGTGTGGCAGTCGTTAAGGACAAGTTCCACTTCTTCATGAGTGAGGCACCGATGAAGGATGCAATCTACACCTCAACGGTACCAAGTGTCATCGAATATGAGATAGTCTTTTTCCTGATGGCGTATACGCCGACGCTCATTGCAAGAAGCAGAGGCGAGGCACTTCAAAGTCTGGGGATAGACTAGTATATCTCCATACCATGGGTTCGAAGATGAAATCATAAAAATATCTCCTTTAATATGTGATTCTTTGGGCATAACATCACCTAATTCGACCAAAAGTTTTGAGATAAGTTCCGCAAATACCAATGACTTTTTGGATTTTGCGGAAACAAAATCCAAGTCAAATTCCTGGAGGATAATGATCCATCTACTGATATTTCTGCCGATGACGCATTGTGTCAACACATACTGAAATGGATTAACAACGACGACATCGGTGGTCTTACGAAGCAAAATATAATGACAGAACCGTTGGACAACATGCACTACTGCCAAAGAAAGCTTCTCAACATGGGAGTATTTGAGTTCTGGTCCAACTAGGCCTCGACTCAGATAATAAATCACATGCTCTTCAAGAAGGTCATCCTCTTGAACCAAGACCATACTGATGGTCGACTCTACAGCAGCCAAGTACAATAAGAAATATTTATTATAATTGGGAGGCTGAAGCAGAGGGGCATACGTAAGGGCACGTTTCGAAAGAGTGTTGAGCGGCTTCATCCCAATAGAAAGGGACTCCCTTCTTTAGTAAACACATGAACCCTTTAGTGATATCGACATAGTTTGCGATAAAATGCCGAAGAAATTTCACTCTTTCCCTATAAGATTTGAAGTTGAGGGACTGTGCACGGGGGAGGTAACTGAACTATCGCCTCAACCTTTAGAGGATCAACCATGATCCCTATTGTCGAAACTATGAAAACTAGAAGACAACCCGACGTCACACAGAAATTGCATTTGTTTGGATTCAAGTGAATACGATAGTAGCGACATCGTTCAAATATTAGTTGGAGGTGCATGGGATGATCATCTCTCTTACGAGATCATGATGCTAAATCATCGAGATAAGCCTTGACTATATGTTTAATATCTTGGAAACAAAAAGACATATCTTCCTGAAATGTGGCTCCAACATTTTTCAGGCCAAAAGGCATCTTACGATAAGCAAATGTTCCCCACATACCTATAAAAGTTGTTTTATGCTGGTCTTCGGGTTTGATCTGTATTTGGTTGTATCCCGAAAAACCATCCATGAAAGAAAAGACCTCACAACCTGCACATTCATCGACAATCTGATAAATGAATGGGGTGGGGAAATTATCCTTTGGACATGCCTTATTCAAGTTACATAATTCCATGCACACTCTAATCGTACCATATTTTTTGTTAACTGGAATGGGATTTGACACCCATTTTGTCAACTGAACGGGGTAGATGAAACCAACTTTAAGCAGTTATTCCACTTCATCCTTAATAGCTACCGATTTCCGAGGATTCACCAGACGAAGATTCTATCGGACTAGCTTGGCGTAAGGATAAGTCGTGATCTCATGTTCAACGATTCTTGGATCAATGCTTGTCATTTCATCGTAAGACTAGGAAACAAGGTCGCAAAATTCCTTAAAGAAATTTGTGTAGATTCGAATCTCCTCGGGGGAGCAGTCCACTCCGAGGATGACATTCTCCACGATTCCAGGGGTTCTGGGGATGCTAATAGGTATAATTTTAGGGATGGTTGCCATATTACCTTTCGCATAAACTTCTTACGTAGCCAGAGGATTAATAGGACAAGACCTATCTCCAGTCATAGTCAACACAAATTCTCCTGCCTCTATTCTTCTTAACTCTGGGAGAAAATAAGATCTATGATGGAGATCATTGCAGGGTCTGTCCGGAATAGTCAATGCTTCTATAATTTCCTCATTAGAGGGCAAGACCAAGTCTAAAGAATCAGTAGTGGCGAGGGAACCTTGAGCCCAAGTAGGCTCAAGAACTGGATATAACTCCTGTGTGGGAGTCAGATCGAGGTCGACTGAAGCTTGCTGGACAATGTTGTATGCAACTTCTTCCACAGACAAGGGCATGGACATTCTAGGATTCCATGTCCCTTCCATTGAGGCTGATGGGGAAGGAAGAGTCCACGAATCGCTAAAGTAAGTCATATGGAACAACGACACTTGAAAAATTTCAGCCCTAGGTTGGTCGGGACAATCGATATCATCTTGACATCGCCAGAAGGAGGCGGGTAATTGAAAGTACCCATCAAAGGTGGGCACAAACCAACCCCCATGTTGATGACACTAGGCTGAGGGTTATCAATCATCGGGACCATGGATGCCCCCGATGAAGGGTTAGGCCTGAAGAAGGACAACTAGTTAATGGTTATGATTCAACGCTCGTGTGGAAACAATAAGCCCCGAAAAAATGTGGCAACCACTGCATGCATTGCATATGTCCAAATCCTTTCTAACAGAAGGCTGTAGTCGAGAGGCGCATCGACCACTTCAACTTCGACACACACGGTCTTTCCTCCTAACTGCATGAGGAAAGAAGGGATGATTCCATGTGGTCTGAAAGAATGACCGTCAAAAGCAGTAAGCATAGTAGGTGACATAGACAAAACAGGTTGGCCAATGGGCTTCCGACATGCCAATGACATCATGCAAGTCGAGGTGCCCTCATCAACCACCGTACGAAAAATATTCTGAGTAAAATATTTCGTGGCATGAGCCACTACTATCTGGAACACAATGTGGTGAGGGAGACGAGGTTTCAAGTCGGTCGTATCAAGCATGATCGTTCCCAGATTACAAGTCTCGGTAGAGCTTAAGGTAGCTAGCAGAGCCCTTCTCTGCGAAGGGCATCTCTAGAGGACCTCCAAAGTAGACATCGTGCAAGGGGTTTGTGACAAATCCTCCACCACAGAGTAATTCTGGGTGGCCCTTGCATTTGGATTATTCGAAGCTTTCTTGAACACCCCTTTTTGGATACGTGTCATTGTTTCACCCATCATTCTCTCAATTTAGAGAGGAACATACGGGTTTACGACTTCCTTACCCTTTTCAACAGATTCCGACATTTCTGTAATTGTGTGCCCTAGTTGGTATGTGAGCATCACCTTTGAACATATAAGCGTTTGCAGCCGAGGGATTACTAGAAGACGAAGGGGGTCCCTAATTGCCCCCATCCGTGCTTGTAGAGGCTTGAGTCAAATTTTTCCCATGAGGAAATGGGTTCGTTAACATATTAGGCTACTATTGTGCCAATAAATTTTGGGCCTCTGCAAGCTGAGGGCACAGGTGAGTCGGATGTTCCTCTGTGCAAAGGTTACATGGATATTTCGACTTTCTCTTCTCTCTGTTTCCCCCACCAACATTGTTAGTGGGTTTCTTGTCCCCCTTACCCTTCTTGTTTCACTATTTTTTCTTTCTGTCAGGTTGCTGGTTGGCCTTCGAGTTCATCAATTTCACACTATGTACATATGATGTTTGAGTATGGGGAGCAGTCGAATTTGACAACTGATCAGTGGGATTTTCTTGTGTTGAACCAACTATACCATCGACATGTGGTCTAGACTTGTGTCTGACCTTGTCAAGGATGGACCGTGGCACATCTGGAAAAAACTCCTAGAGTAAAACAGACTGAGAGTATATTAGTTCAAGTTGTTGAGCTCTCATTATCACCTCTTCCTCGGAAAAAACTCCTAACGTTGCAACGTCCTTGGATAATTGGGGTACCAAATACTTAAGGAACCACTCTAGCAGAAAATATGGTGAGACCGATACTTTTATCAAACTCTTTTGATGCTGCCATTCTTAGATGTGATCCGAGATATGCTTGGCCTTTGTTTGGTCAAAGTTGGCCAAAAATTCGGTGTCGACATTGTATCTCACAGGTAGTTGGAAATGGTTTAGGAAAACCATTGCCAAATTGTTCAAGCAATAGTATCTTGAGCGGTCGAGCTTGATGTACCATTTCATGACACTCCTAATGAGGGTGTGTTGAAACATACACCATTGTACAGAGTCATCTCCCAGAGAGTTCGATGAGCACCATAGGTGAAAGGTGGTCACGTAATCTCCTAGATCTTCGTTAGGCTTACCTTTGAACTTCAAAATGTCCAAGGGAAACTTCGTTGGCATGGGAGTCCATAGTGGATCATGAAAAATTGGGTCGTTTAACAACCTTGACAAGTATGGAAAATGTACCGTCGCCATAAACTGTAGTTTGGGATTTTGACTATGTACAGGAAGAAAGGAGCCTGGATTTTGACTGGCACCACGTTGCGAGGAGAAGTTAGCTTGCTAACCAGGGTTCTGGTAAATACCATGGCCTTGGAAAACATACAAATACTGCATTTGTTGGGACATCATCGAATGAATCCCGTAATTGGACGTTGAGGGCTAGGTGGGGATTTCTCCCTACGTTGTGTTCCAAAGATTCTGGAAAGGGTTGGCCCCCGCCGATCTGATGGGCATAGGTACTGAGCCTTGCTCGAGGTTCCATTGACCATGGAAGGGGTTTCCCCTGGTTGACATCCCTGATGAGGGAATTGCTCCCTGCCATGGATTCCAGAGTCCTTGTGAGGAGAAAACACCTGTGTTTTCCCCCTGTGTAGGAATAGTACCCTGCATAGGATTTATTTGTCCAAAACAAGGGTTTCCCTTGACCGAGATGGCAGCTGACGAGAAAGTGTTATTACCAAATAGGTTGAATAAATAGAATGTCATATAACCCACTGGCATGGTGTAGGAAGAAGGTCCTATACTACCTGCTTCTAACAAACTGTAGTTCATGTTTGGCCCGATGGGTTGTTGGGGAGCCCCACCGAGCGAGGGGGACAAAGGAGGTATATGACCCCCATCATAAGGGAAATCATTATAGGGGGATGAGGTGCCCCCCATGGACCTTTGCAAAGGAAAGTTTGAGCTCCCTTCCCCCATACCCATGGTCTGTAGGGTGGAGCAGGTGAGGATGAAGTTCATATCAAAGGCGAGCATCCCGTATGAAAATAGAGGGCCCGTAACACTCTGTGTGAATGGAGTAGTGATCACCGCCATAGATGAAATTAGATTGCTACCTGAAGTAGAGGGTCAAGGCCATGGTGGTCCAAACCAACAAAGGTGGGTTAGGAGGCAGAATGCCTCCTATGGTGGCATCCATTGAGGGAGTGTGAGGACTCCTAGACAAAGTAGCAACATTTGCTTCCATCGCTGCTTGTAAAACTATCTGACGCTCGTGATGTGTTTCCCTTGGAGGGGCAACCTGTATCAAAAGTGGTGTCGACAAGTTGGTGATCAGAGGGTTAAAATGCCTGAGAGCTTCCGCTCCAAGGTTAGAAATAGTCGGTTCCTCTAGATTCGAGTGTTCTCCTCGTGGGGATGGCTTGGGTACAGTTTCCTGCGGCCCAATCACCTCAAATGACCCTTACTGGTCAAGTCTTCACCGTAACGGTGGCGGTGGTGGCTCCAATGTAATCGGTGGCAGGCCCAGAAGCCTTCACGACTAGCATAGCTCTTTATCCTCCACTTTGTGGAAATATCAACGACACAGTAAGGCTTTTACTAACATTGAAAAACAAGAACACACTTGGAAAGTTCCTATGAGATAACCAAGAAAACCACTATCTAGTTGGAAGAACAGTTACGCCAAACAACATTAGATCAACTTACTGGTGCAAGTGCAAATCAAACATGGAAGCACCCTCCGGGTATACTCTGCAAAGCATGGACCAACGTCTTCCCTAGGTACTACGGTATACCCCCACAATCACCTGTGTAAATCTCTAAAATAAAGGAAACTAAGTTGATAGCTCACGAACAGTCACCAGGCAGGTACAGTCGATAGTCGGGTGGACCGTAAAGAGTAGGGTAACAAAGCCCGAAACCTACCGAGGGTATCGGAAGCAAGTGGTCTGGAAGACAACTGAGGATCTTGAATGGATTTGGGGTCCATGAAGCTCCATAGGCAAATGCAACCAACAGTATCCCATGACAAGTCCTCAATATGTGTTCCCCACTACGCTTGGTCCGACTTTGGAGGGGTTATCTCCGCTACCTTTCTGCACACGACTTTGTGTTTATCCCCTGTGTTAGAGGGGGGTCTCGGATAACTTTCATGTTTGCTGGACTTTTTACACTCCCTAGCTCTGTCTCCAATGTTTGTTTATAAGCCTTGAAGAGTTTCCTCTCCAACCTAATTCAAGGCTCTATCCTAGACTAGTTGATTGACCCTACAAACACAAAGTCTAATAAATTTTAATTTTAGCTTTAATTTTAAGTGGATTTTTTTAAGTCAAGAAAACGACAATGAAACTAGTGGTGTGTTTTGAGAGACGAAGAGGGATAAATAAACGAAACTGAAAGCAATATTACTTCTATTTGACAAATAAAGATTTCCAATTAACTCTTTAACCAACTTTTCATAACTACTTTTTCTAATATATTTTAAAGGAAAACCTAAAACGAAATTTCACTCGACTATGAGCTAATTAATGTTCTAAGCAATCGGTAAATAACTTAAGAAAATAACTCTTTCTCCTAACAAGAAAAGTAACCCAACTAATTAACCAAACAAAGAAATGAAATCTTTTTCTATTCTTTTTTTTATGCTTCAAACAAGAAACTTGAAATAAATTATTTTTCTTCTTCTTTAAAGCAAGCGAAAGGGAAAAAAATGAAAAACAAGACAAGACTGAAAACTGACCTCTAGCCCACTGCGGATTGCAGGGAGTCACTAAAGACACCTAACAGGCTGATCAAATACTCACAGACTCGTCTAAAACCCTTTCAAAGAAAAAACAAGAAATATTTAAAAAGATAATAAAACTAATGTCAAACCCAGGCTAAGGATTGTAACAACAGAGACACTGTACTTAATCAAGAAACCCTGAGAAGTATGACTTTAATCAGGGAAGAGGTTGACTGCCTCTTCTAAAGGAAAAAATGTATCGACACATGCACACTATTAACACTTAAGCATCATGCGTATGTACGCAGGTTGTCTATAAAGTAGGGCACATATGTATGCATGCTGAACCACAGCAGGTCGTGTACACCTCTGTAACTTCTCAAAAAATAAAACAAATAGGCAAACTGATAGGGAAGGGAGAACTGGTATGGCACCAACAGGTGACCAGAATCCATTAAAGACTCAGAAAACTTACAGAAAACTCAAAAGGTAATAAAACCAACTCAAACACTAAAAAATATCCCCTAAAACCCTAGAGGCTTCCCCATTACGGTCACCAGTTCTGCTATAGTGGAAAAACCCCCCTATGGACTACACTAGGGTTCAAGATGTAGGCAGATCTAACCATCTAAAAGTCTCCTACCTTTCTAACTACCCCGAATATACCCCATATTAATACATTAAATACAAAGTGAAAAGATCAGATAACTTTACCTTTTACTCCACGTTCGGTGTCGATCCTCTCGCGTTCGATAGCTCCGCTGACTGCAAGCCCCCTCCCAAGGCTAACCTGTATTCATAAATAGATAAACATGGAACTAAAAAAATGCATCTCATATATAAATCATGGGTTAGATGTTAGATAAATCATAAATCAAATACAAAGATTTGAGACATCATGTTTCGGGACAGAAAAAGTATTCCTTTTATTGATATCACAATGTTTACTTACAACAAGGTCGACAACTGCTCCACGAATCTAGTCCAGGATCCTCTTTACCAAGCTCCAATTGTGCTTCCACGTATCTTTCTCATCTCAAACTTCTTCTAGGGATGGAATATGCTTACGATGGAGGAAAAAGGAAAAAATGGGAAATTCTGATGTAAATCTCACAAGGTGGCTACAAATTCTTGGGGCAAGGAGGGGATGTGAAACGGGCAGAGTTTCACTGTTCTTATGCTTAGGTTGGGAATGATACCCTAACACCTCCTTTTATATGACAAAATGATGGTTATTCAGTTGGGTGACGGGCTATAGGCAGTGGATCACTTGGGAAACTACCCAATAGCCCATAATCTCAACAAATTCCTTGCAACTTTTTAATTTTTGCAACTTTTGCAAGTATACGCGGGTTGTAGAAATTTAGCTAGCATACGTACGTGGGATGTAGTGGTGCAGCAAGCATACATACGTGGGAATTAATGGTGCAGGGAACACACATATTCAAAAATAGTGTTTTTAAGAAGAGTTGCTCAGTGATGGCTTGAAAAAAATAGCAAGTAAGAGGGCCAAATGCAAGGTATGCATGTATGGAGAAATTTAGGGTTATAACACCCCTCGGGATCGTCAATAAATTATACTTCGAAAATTCTTTGAGGAGGTCCAACACTAGATTTATGTACGCTCTCAGTTTGGGGTGCTTGGATTGATATATGCCTTTTACTTGGTTTATAATAAGCTCGAAGTCTCCATGCACCGCTATCCTCTTTGCGCCCAACTCTTTCAAAACCCTTAGGCCGAAAATCAGTGCCTCATACTAAGCCATATTATTAGTGAATTCGAAAGAGAGTTTGTATGAGCAGAGTTTTGTGCCCACCTTAGGAGTATTTATTCATACGTTGGACCCCACCCCTTCCTTACTTACGGCTCCATCGAAACTCATGTTCCACATCTCGTTCTCCGTGTGGTTCCTTAGGTCTGCACAATTTTCTTCTCTTCGTGCGGCTTCATCATCAACAACCATGACATCCGTTGGTTCTTATTATTCAAAAACCAAGTCATTGTAAAATATGGAGGAGCCGATCTCATTATTGAAAGAGTATATGGGGTGGTTATTCGACTGCGTCTTACTGCCCACCATGTATTTCAGCAATACATCTTTGTATAACCGTCTATCTTGGACAAAAATAGGGATGGTGGCATACGACATGTCCATTTGTAGAGTTCCCTTCAATTTCGTTGCCCATGACTTGGATAATAGCATGCCAAACTTAGGGGGTATATCGACCATAACCACATCCATAACCAGATTTTTAGAAGGCATTTGAGCCAGCGAGACAACCAAATCTTTGATCAGACCTAGACATTTCACTTTCCTTGAATCTAAAGAAAAAAGATCCTTAGAGGGCCTAGTGATGTCCAAACCCAACTCTTCCATGATCACTTTGGGCATGAGATTGTGCGATGCACCTGAATCCAACATGGCATTATGCAAGGTCATGTCGTGGAATTTAAGACTGACATATAATGGGGGAACATCTTTAGTATTGTCCGTCTACTCTACACGCAAACCGAACAAAATGGCAGGGTGATTATCGTGGACGTTCAAAGTGTCGGGAGTTCCCCCCATATTTATCATTTTAATAATTTGATCCTGATATTCTCCTTTCTTGATGATTTCGTTGAAAGGGACAGAGATTTTAATATTGGCCATTTCGTTCTCAAAGTTAAAAGGGTGAGAGACTTTTTCTACCTCCTTGACGCATGTCTCCCGACTTGTTTCTGGTGCTCTCTTTGGAGCTTCTTCCTTTGAATTTTTCTTTTCCGTCGCATCCTTGGTCGGGTTGTATTGCTTCAGTCGGCTTGTGGAAGGGACATCCGCTCGAGTTTTCCTTATGGTATTCATCTGTTGAGGCTCTCTTATGGGATTTGTTAGCTGAGGCTCTGTGGATGCCTTTTTGCTCCTGAGGTTGTATTGCTTTTGGAATTTAGTTGTGATAGCCTTTCCTGAATTACTCCATTTTCCAAGACAGTGTGTCATCTGTCTCCAGCATAATGTCATCATTTTCTCTCATGTATTGATCATTTTCCCCCTTCGTAAAAAAACACGTGCGTGTCCTTGTCGTCACAACAATACATTTGATCCTCGAACATCTGATCAAAATCTTCGTTCACGTAATTGTTTTGGAATGGGGGCCTTATTTGTTGGTCGCCCTGGTCTCTCTGTTCCCTCTACCTGATCTGCAGGATTGGACCTCTTCTGGGGTTCTAATTTCTGGGCTGGGGATCATGCTATTCTCGGGTGATGGGTTTGTTTCCCAGGGAAATTCTTTCCATCAGTTTATCCATTGTCTTCATCATTAAGTTGAACCTGTCCTCTAAGGGTCGAGAGGTTGATGGTTGCACATATCCTTGGGGTTTCCTTCCACCTCTATTGAAGTTCTATTTTATATTTCCCGATGCCATCAGGTTTACCTCGACCTTGATTGTGTCACTCATCATAGCATCTAAATTTGGTGATCTTCTCTCCCTTAACAACAGATCGAAATCACTGTCAAAGGAGTTGGCGTATTGCAGCTGCGCAACCCCAGGAGGTGGATAGAATTATGTAGGAATCGAGTTGTAAGCCCTCATGAAACGGGCCGAGAACTCTTGCACCATCTCCTCTGACACTCTTTTCATATTTTTATACTGTGTCAGTAGCTGCAAAGTATTCTTTTTGTCTCCCCATCTAGTAATGAAAGACATTTCAAATGCAGCCAAGTCTTGAATGCTTGCCAATGGGAGGGATTTGAACCACTTTCTCACCTCCCCCAAAAGACTCTGCACAAACAACCTCATTTTCACGTCTACATAGTCTACCTCTTCTAGTTCGATGAAATCATTGAACCAATCCAGATGCTTTTGGGCTGAAACGTTTCCTTCAGCGTCATAGAGCTTGATCCTCTCGCTGTAGTTCCAGGGAAAATCATGCAGTTGGGTAGGCAGAAAAAGGGCGGCGAACTTGGAATCCATTGATCTAGGGGGGTTTGGGATTTGGTATATGTTATGAGTGGGATTTGCAGCTTGCGGGATTAGAGATCAAAACCTTTCCTCGTAAAAAACTATATGGTCCAAGATGTTTTCTGATTTAGACTTGAACAAAGTCTGCTCGAACAAAGAGTCAAACTCAAGGTCGTCAATGCTTTGAGCCCCGTCCTTGGGAAATGATAGATTTCTGTCTAAGTAATAGAATGGGTCTTGCGCCTAATCCCTTACCTTGCGTAGAAGTGTCTTAGGATCATACACAGACTCTACAGGGTAAGGGTCAGGATTGGCTCTGGTATAAATGGTCTTCGGAGCCAGGTTTTCTGAATGGCGCTAATACTTGGCATTGGTATTTTTCATTGGAGTCGCCAGGGTAAAGGTTTCATCCAATACAAATGTTTTCCCCACTTTTACCCTCAGGGGTCAAAACTATAGCTTTAGTCGTTCTCCCAGGGAGAATTTATTCAATTCCATCCCCGACAACGATGCCAGAGTGTTAGCACTCTGTAAACTTTGTTCGGTTGAGAAAACAAATGACATAGACAACCTACAAATGAACTTTGAGGCCCAAAACTAGCCTTTTGGACTTGGAGAGGGCTCTCTTTGGAGACTTCGTCTCTGTATAGGATATAAATTTAAACTCTGGGCTAGATTTAACACCTTTAAACAATATTTTTTGTTTCTATTGGTGAAAGAAAGCAAGACCTTGGGCTATGGATTCAATTTAATAAAACAACAGAAATGAATGACTCAATGAATCAAAATTAAGAGGATAAAGGATAAATGAGCAACAGTCTTCAGTTAAAAATTGTTGTCTGTGGCGAGAGAAAAACACATGAAGAAACTTAGAGCATCGCTAGGGATGAATTCAGAGTAAACTTAGAAGAAATACAATTTGTTTAAATGGTGCGAATCTAGAGCACTACGCGGTGAATTCTAGATTCAAAATCATGTTCTGATTCAGACAGAGATTACATATATGAATATAAAGAGCACATGAAAGAACATACGCAAAGAAAGAATACAATACATCAGACTTCCACTGTTAGAATATTTTCATCAAAGCTTCAGGACCTTTGCATTAAGTTTCAATCGAATAAAAAAACTACAATCAATAGTCACTGTATACACTTTTTTTTCAACCAACCTGGTTTACATTGAAAATATGGAATATATAGAAAAGGGTGTGCCACCTCGGCTACCTTGCACTCTAAATACTGTCCATAGAAACTAGATTTCGACTACCCTCTGTCAGATGGCTCTTCGAATGGTCTTTTGCTAAAAATAAAACTGACTGCACTCAGCTACATCATAACCGCTTGTCTTTTCTGCAACATTTCAGTCATCGACAAGATTTAGTCGTTGGAAAATGATGTGTCAATGCTTTCCTTTGACAGAGCACCTGGACGATCAAGTATTCTGTCAGACTCTTGCCACATATTGTAATGGCCGTGATCTCTGCCATGCGATTTTTTGTTGGCACATGCATGTGGTAGGTGACTGCAAAGCGTTGCATATGCCTCCAAAATGATGACCCCAGCTAGGGAAAAATGCCTCTTCCTCAAACTTTCGCACGTCTAACATAAACCTATCCTTTGCAATGAGATTTCATTGTTGTGCGTCATATGTTTTCCGCACGGGTATCTATTAGAGTCTGAGTCCATGCCACATCTAAGGTAAAAAAAATAGAGTCATTCGGTCATGCATCTGGTCTCATTTGCAGTTTGGATACTCGAAGTTTTCTCCTGAGAGACCAATTTTTCCTTTTTAGGTTCATCACTTGCCTTTGCAGAACCGCATTTCCTTTCAAATTCTTCTATACACTGGCCAGAGCTGCGCAAAATTTCTCCATGGCCGGTTCATATTCCCTTAAGTGTTTTTCATTACTTTATTCCAAAACCCTCTGTGTTTCACACATTTGTATGATCATATCCCACGCTTCCTTGAGTTGTCTCTTTAGCTAAGTCACGTTTCCATTACAACCTTGTGATGATGGTACTTCAAAGGTGTTTGCTCCTAGATGTTGTCTCAGCTCTCTGTTTTCCTGATATAGCTCAGTGATAGCGAGTTGCGTTTGTTTCAACTGATGTGACGTCTCACAAACATATGTGCTTTCAGTGTCTGTCCTCCTCCTTCTGCTCCAACTTTCTCGACTTATGCATTCAACGGGCTCCATCTAAATAGCATGCATGAGTAACTCTTTGGTCATTGACTTTGTGTGCAGCTCACTCAAGACATGGGTCTCCCCGACCCCCTTGTTTTTCCTTGGCCTGCCCCTTCTCTGGGGTATTTTCTATTGGGGGGACATGGATTCCAACGTCCTTCCTTCCTCCACAGCCCTTCCTACTTCAGCCTCCACGCGGTGCAATGTTACCCTTTCCATAGGTAGAGGGAAATCTCCCTTTGGATCCTTGGGGATGCCTGCTGCAAGTAGAAATGAATCCCAGTTATTTCCCAGTTTCCTTAACTCCTCCACCAACAATAATTTAATAAGCGAGACATGTGATATTTTCCTCTTCTACTGATCTATTTCATCTTGGGCCTTGTGCGCCATTTTTCAGAGGCTTTGGTGTAAGAAAAAGGGAAGATTTAACAGTCTCCTCTCTGTGAAGTGCATCAACAATATAATGTGGCGTGGATGTATTCTGTTAAACCTTCCTTCACAGGTGAAATATTTCTTAATCACCTCCATGATTTTTCGAAAGGCCCCCTACAAATATCTACTTGGAACACCCGTTTTGACTTTCCCACTTATGTGGTCTCGCTTGATGAAGTCTTTGTAAAACTGTGCATCCAAAGGAATTCCTTTAAACCACCTTTCACTACGCGAAGGGATCTCTGTCATGACTGACAAAGTTTCCTCTGTCACTTGGAAAGAGACACCTGCAATTACTGCGCGAACTCGTCGAACCTGAGTGCGAACTGCTCCGCTAGTTTCGTGTTGAAGCCTTGGATTTTTCTGCAAAAGGTCATGCATTTGACTTGCTCAAAATACACCCTAACCTCTAGATCTTCATTTACCAACATCAAGATTTGAGGCTCAGGCCCAACATTCCTTCCACTTCGCACACCTTTCTTTATGCTCTGGGATGTCATCATGGCGCAACACGCATTGGTTCTACGCACGGTGGATTTTGTGTGAACCAAAGGTGGTAATCTCGATTGACCTAGGCTTGCGAGAATAATTACAGGCGATGTGTAAACTTGAATAATGAACAAAATGCATGTAGAGCACTCATAATTTATAATCGTGCGGGCGATATATGGAAATGTGTCGGGGGACACTGAATTCATGGCGACTGGAGGTTTCATAGCGAGCTTAAATATTTTCGCAGTACATCCACGCGACAGGTACACTTTGGAGTGCGTGAAGTACAACTGATAAGAGCTGCAAGGAATATGTGATATGAGCACCGCAATTTTTCATTCTCTTTGGCTTCATAATGAGCTTATGATGGTCACTTTGTCTGCCAAAGTGATTTCTATTTAACAACTTGCCTCAACTTTAGGCACGTAAGACCTTCTCTTCTGACAAGACCTGACTCTTTGGGAAAAGACCTTTACCCCTTACACATGTTTTGGTTCTGACATCCCTTTCCGACTCCAAGAGCCAACTGACCACTTGCTGACTTCGACCCATTTGATTTTTGGTACCTGACCTCACACGCTTTGAGACACAGAATCTGACTTGACTAAGACCGACTCTAACTAAAAAAATGATGGCACTAACAACATGAGTGAGAAGGGGATGCATATACTTCACAAAATAAATTTGTTGCCGGATCTTAAACAAATTGATTTGGATTTCTGTGAGCACTGTATTTATGGAAAACAAAAGAGAGTGATATTTCTTAGAGTCAGAAAGGAAAAGAAGAGTGAAAAGTTTGAGATTGTGCATAAATATGTAGGGGGACCAACTCATGTATCATCTCTTGGTGGATCTCGTTATTATGTTACTTTTATTGATGATGCAGCTAGAAAAACTTGGGTTTATTGCATTCGACAAAAATATGATGTTTTTGACACTTTTAAGAAATGGAAAGCTTTGGTTGAGAATAAGATAGGAAAAAGGTTGAAGTGTCTCAGATCAGACAATCGAGTTGAATATTACAACAAGTATTTTGATGATTTTTTTTCATACCATGGGATTCAGACAGTTCCAGGAACACCACAAGAAAATGGTGTGTCAGAAAGGATGAACAAGAAAATCATGGAGCATGCAAGGAGTATGTGATTGCATGCATGGTTTCCCTTACAGTTTTGGGCAGATACTATAGATACTGATGTTTACTTGATAACAAGAGGACCTTGAAGTTATTTGTATGGTGGAATTACAGAGGAGAAATGGATAGTTAAAAAGGTAAAATATTCATTTATGAAGACTTTCGGTTGTGAAGCATTTGTCCATATTGATAAAGAAAATAGAACAAAACTTGAAGAACAATCCAAGAACTGTACCTTTATTGGATATGGTGTTAATGATTTTTGTTATCGCTTATGTGATTATGAAAATCAAAAAATCATTAGGAGTAGAGATGTCATATTCAATGAGAAGGTCATGATAAATATCAGTTGCAAGGAAGGAAACGTGAATAAGAAAAACCAAAATACATAGTTCTTGATGAGATAACTGAAAAAAAAATTCCAAAGGTACCATAAAATCAAATGTACAACAAAGGAGAAACAAGTATCTCAAACTCTTGCAAGTGTTGTTAGAAGATCTACCTGGTTAAGTAGACCCCCTGAACGGTACTCTCCTTCATTGTATTATTTATTGTTGATGGATTCTGGTGAACCAGAAAGTTATGAAGATGCAATGTAGATAGACACTAAAAAGAAGTGAGAGAAAGGCATGAAATAGAAAATAAATTCCTTAGTAAATAACTAGACTTGGGACTTCATTCAGTTTCCTTCAGGAAAAATAACATTGAAGAATAAATGGGTTTACAGGTTGAAGGAAGAAGATGGAAGCAAAAATTAGTACAAGGCTAGACTTGTTGTAAAGGGGTTTTCACAAAAGAAAGGTATAGATTTTGATGAAATATTTTCTCCTGTTGTTAAAATGACTTCAATTAGGACTATTTTGAGTCTTGTGGAAGTAGAAGATTTGCATATTGAACAATTACATGTAAGAACAACTTTTCTCCATGGGGATTTGAATGAAGAGATTTATATGCAGTAGCCACAAGGGTATGAGGTCAAAGGGAAGGATAATTTGGTATGTAGGTTGAAGAAGAGATCTTATGGCCTAAAAGAAGCTCCAAGGCAGTGGTATTTGAAGTTTGAAAGGTTTATGACATAACAAGGTTATAGTAGATGTCGTTCCGATCACTGTGTTTATTTTAAGAGGCTACAAAATGGAAGCTATATTATCTTTCTACTATATGTAGATGACATGCTTGTTGAAGGGTCTAATATGCTGGATATAAATGTGCTCAAAAATAAATTAGCTAATTCATTTGAGATGAAGGATTTGGGTGCTGGAAAGAAAATCCTTGGTATGAGAATAACAAGAGATAGGAAAAATCGCAAATTGACATTGTCTTAGGGTGAGTACATAGAAAAGGTGTTGGAGAGGTTTAGAATGCAAAATGCAAAACCGATTAGTACACCTTTGGCTAGCCATTTCAAATTAATGAAGGAAATGTGTCCCAAGACATAGGAGGAGATAGAATACATGTCCAGGGTCCCTTATTCATCAACAATTGGCATCTTGATGTATGTTATGGTGTGCACAAGACTAGATATTGCACATGCAGTGGGAGTTGTGAGAAGACATATGAAAAATCTAGGTAAAGAACCTTGGGAGGAAGTAAAGTGGATTCTTAGGTATTTGAGAGGTACTAGTACTCATGAATTATGTTTTGGAGGTTCAGACTATTCTACAGGGATATATTGATTCAAATATGGAAGGTGATAAAGATAGAAGGAGGATCACCACAGGGTATGTTTTTACTGTATGTGTAAGAACAATAAGTTGGATTTAAAAAATGAAAAAGGTTGTCGCACTTTCAACAACGGAAGCAGAGTATGTTGTTGCTATAGAGGCTAGTAAAGATATGATTTGGTTAAGGAGGTTTATGGAGGAATTGGGAAAGAATAAAAATAATAGCAGGTTGTAATGTGACATCAAGAGTGCCATTCATCTTGCAAAGAAATCATCCTTCCATTCTAAGACTAAGAATATACAACTCAGGTACCGTTTCATACGATCTGTCTTGGAAGATGAACATTTGAAGTTGGAAAAGATACATACTAGCCATAATCCTGCAGACATGTTAACAAAGGTAGTAACCAGGGAGAAACTAAGTTCTTGTTGAGTTTCAGTTGTTCTTCAAGCATGAAGGTGAAGATGAGAAATTTTCTAGGTCCAAGGTGGATCATATTCCATCAGGTACAACAACAATGGATTTGTTGTGACTAGTCTCCAAGTGGGAGATTGTTGGTTGTGGAGAATGATTATCTTCATGATTCAAAGGTTTGTTTTAGTCATGCTTGGATCCCATTTCTTGATAGGGAGGGTGTGGGGGGGATTTCCCACCCACTACTGTCATCAGGGGGGTCCAGGGGGGATGGCAATGACAATTAATGGAGCCCCTTCCTGGCGGAGGATTCGGGGGCAACGCCCCTGAAGCAAAATTTAGGGAAAAATTGCCTTGTAAAAGATTATGATTTTGTAGTCAATCTAGACCATTCATTATAAGGTCGCAGATCCAATGGTAGACCTTCTCAATGGTAGATTTTTTCCCTAGAAGGCAACCTATTTTATGAGGGAATTGTATTGCGGCTATGTGTGATAGTGAAGATTGTATTTTGAGGGAGGAGATTGTGAGAAAAAAAAGTGGAAGTTACAACGAGCATGTTGTAGGTTGTATCCCTTCATTTTGCTGGATAATAAAAAATAAGGACCTGGAAATTTCTCTGGTGTACATATCCCACACTGGGTGAACCACGTATATCTATATCTCTATTGTATTATGTATCTTTTGTGTTTTATTTCTACATTTGTTTTATTTTATTGCTCAACAGTCCTGTTTTTATAACAAGATGTTGAATGCCTCCTCTAGATTGTTTCACGATGATCACTTTGATGTTTTTCTGACTTTGGTTCTCCTATTCCATTTTTTAGTCCTTCGATTAGACGGTAAAATACTGTTCCTATTTAAACTGGACCTTTGACCTCCAATTTGATTGGTTAGTCAATTTTTGTTTCTACTGGTTCACCATCTCCTTTGAATAAAACCATTCTGACTTCTGATCAACCTTTTGTAGTGAACAAAAAATCACCCCTTTCTTGTCTACCCAGATGGGCTATCAAGAACATTGAAGCTACTGGTCTTGATTTCAGTGATTTTTTCTCAGGATGACAAACTCAAAGTTAGAAGAAACATTCCAGCATTGCATTGATGAATCATGTGCTTGACACTTATGATCCTATTACCTAGTGAGATGCACAAGGATAACCCAAATAGGAGTAGGCTATGCAGACATAAATGGATTCTTTGCTGAAAAATCACACTTGGGATTTAGTTCCCCAACCTCAAAGGAAGAATGTTGTGAAATGTTGATGGGTATACAAGACCAAATTTACCTTTGAAGGTGTTGTTGAGAGTCATAAAGCTTTCTTGGTTGCAAAAGGGATTTCTCAACAAGAAGGTGTTAGCGCTGGAAGTCACTCCTGGATTGCTTGCAGAAGCAGAGCCCAACGCCCATCAGTTTTATGCCACGATTTGTTTATAAAGGGATGATCAAATGGAGATAAATGCTCGAGGAGATATCATTCTAACTCGGGGACTGGATCTGGTACATAAATAACCAAGGAGGTCTGGAATCCTAACTTCAGCCAGTAGGTTGATTAAAAGATGAGCAGGTGGAAGACTTAGGAGAAAAATGAACAAACAACTTTGGGCAACAAGCTTTCGGCAGTTTGTAGAAGAAAGACTCTGAATGAAAGATCCGCTTGGTTCAGGGTCTCAAGAAACTGAAAGGGGACTTGACTGGATCTTCCAATTCCAAGTCACTCAGCGCTGGGAAAATCACAACAACTGATTAGAGACGGCACAACTATTACAGTGATCCATTACAACATCATCCTACAATAGCTACAGCTCGACTGGATCCTCCAATTCCGAGCTGCTCTAACATAGTGTAAACAAAGATATGAAAGAAACTGGCATTCATAAGGCAAGAAGTCTCAAAAGTTCATACATAATCAGAGTATCAGTGCTTCATTAAAAATTTACATCTGAGAGCTCTGCTCAACCATCGATACCTACAAAAATGGCAGAAATGCCTACATATACTTGGAACTGACTCCAGCGCTGAAGGCACGATCATATCATGAATTCAATGCTTGACATTGAGGAGCCTCTCTATTAGGCTACGCATGCAGACGTTGGGCAGAATGCCCATGCAGTCGTCTTTCAGACGCGATCTTTGTCAGGATGAACCAACATCCTATCTCTGTGCATGCTCCATTCTGACCTTCTATTTAAGGAAGGAGATGATGTATCACCCACCTTCCTCACTTGCATTAACTGAATCATCGGGCCCTGAGAGACTCTGGTCAAATATTCATTTGGAAGATGTGGTAGCCTACCCTTTGGCTATCTACTGCTTTGCTGGATTTCTGCAGGAGAACTCGGTGGGCTAATCTGGACGGAGCTGACAAGGCTGAGGCGATGGGCATGACAGATAGGATACTGGGTATGCGTGGGCTCTTAGGAGCTAAAGGCATAGATGCGATGTGGCACAAGAAGATGACGTGGGGACAACAGAAGATATTCAGTGACTGAACAAGGTGGGAGCAATAAGCTAAGGCGGGGGTGGCTAGGAGTGCAATGACCAGTCGCCAAATTCGTGGGCCCAATTCTGTGTGCTATCGGAAATTCGGGGTTCAGAGTTTCAAGGTGCAAGAAATAAGGGGTGCCAGCTTCCCAAAATACGATACCAGATATGCGATGAGCTCCACCTTTATGAGCTAGACCCTACCGGCTAGAACACGATCCATATGACCTGTCTTCGTGTGACCGTAGCCAAACCCTCCATCGGAGTTTCGGAGTTCACGATGACACAATGTCTGTGTCCACAGGACTCGCGATTTTCCGATCCCCGATGGCTCCTTCCGCGCTAGCCCTCCGACTAGGCCCTGGTCCAAGTGACCGCTACCATTTGCCCTTGACCATATTCTCCATCGGGATTTCGTGGTTTGCGATGTCAACGAGCATGCATCCTCCGGACTCGCGATTCCCCGATCCCCAATGGCTCGTGGTCGTTGACCTGTCAATGGTCCGCTCCCCGTCGCGAAAGCCTGCCATCTGTCCTCCACGATTGAAAGTTGTTCCCCACCGATCGGGAAATCGCGTATCTCGATTCTGCAATGCACAAAACTCTCACTCCCGGGATCTCCAATATCCCGATTCCCGATGAAGCCCTCCTGTGGAGCTTTCGCCGCTTCTCAAGTCCATGATTAGGCTCGCTTGCTTGACTCGGGCCCCAAACAGATTTCTTCTGTGTGCTGTGCTTGGGCACTTATCGTGCAATCTTGCAGACCTATGTACCTTTGTTCCCCGATACCATAATTGTTGCTAACATTAGGCTCCATGGGGGATAGAGTCGTCCTTGTGATTCTCTAAGGACTCATTTTGCAGTTCCAGTGCCTTGCTGTTGGGATATGGAGTCACTTACTAAGACGAAACAAAAGTAAAAACAAAGAACAGAAAAGGAAATATTTACAAAACATAGGAGCCATTGGAGGCTCAGACAAAATATTTTTTAAGAAAGTTCCCATTTACTGGGCTGCTGAAAACTTCTTTGCCTTCCAAACCTCGCAACCTGTACGTGTTATTTGAGAAAATCTCAGAGATTCTGAAAGGCCCAATCCACAGGGCTTCAAATTTGCTGTGTTTGCCCTTATCTTGTTTAGGAGCATCCCATTTCAGCACCAGGTCTCCTATCTAGAACCGCTCCTTCTTAGCCTTCCTATCGAAGACCTGCTTGATCTTTTGCTGATGGTCCTGAATTCTATCCACCGTCTGCTCCCTAGCCTGCTGGACCTCTACTAGCTGATGAATCCTTCTGATCATGTCATTTGGATCTTCTTGATAATCCTGGAAGAATTTCTCTACGGGAATGGACAACTGAGAAGGGAAGATAGCTTCGGCCCCATAGACTAACTGGAAAGGGGAGAGACCTATAGATCTCTTTGTAGTCACCCGATCAGCCCATAGGGTGAATTTCAACTTTGAATTCCAAGCCTTTTTGTTGTCTTCCAACAACCTTTTGATGATCCTTATCAGGCTTTTGTTGGAGGATTCTGCTAGACCATTGCCCTGTGGATAATATGGGGTGGAGTGAATCAATTTGATCATGAACTGTTCACAGAACTTGGCTAGTGGTTCAGATCCGAAAGAAGTTGCATTATCAGTGACAATCTTATTTGGGCAACCAGATCTTGTGATGAGGTCCTCCAAGAATCCAATGATTACCTTGTGGGAAGCACTCCTGGTGGGGATAGCTTCAATCCACTTGGTAAAGAAATCTGTAGTAGTCAGGATCCACCTATGTT